>PVIR01004453.1:60510-79217 GCA_004026965.1 Petromus typicus | reverse complement strand
CCTGCCTCTGCCTCCCAAGTGCTGGGATTACAGGCGTGAGCCACCACGCCCGGCACTGTGGTATGTGGTACTGGTTGCTGCTGGGTGTGGGTCTCCACACCCACACCCAGTATTGTTATGTGGTTACCGGGGATTCGAACACGGGTCCTTGTGCTTGCAAGACAGGCGCCGGAACCACTGAGCTAACTCCCCGGCCCCAAAGTAGGTTTTTGAAGTGGATTCTTAACTATGTAGTTTAAGCTGGTCCACTTCAAAAATCTCAAATAAATAAATGAAATAAAATCTATTAAAAAGAATAAAACATAAACCAAAGTGAGATAAGACTATCTTTTCACATAGAGCTATTGAAACTATAAATTGACACAATGTCAAAATAATTCTTCAAAGTATTCAATAGTAACAAAGATATTCATACCTTTGACTGGGATAAAAATGCTTACATGTCTTGCTTTATAATTTTAAAAAAAATTAGTCAACAAAGAAAAGTAACTGAATACAGTCAATAAAAATACCCCCAAAGTATGAGGAGGGCTGGGGATGTAAGCTCAGCAGCACCAGGTCTGCTCAAGGTTCTGAGTTTAATACTTCGTATGAGGGGAATGGTTTTTGAAATATTAAGGGTACACATATAACATAATTGATTTAAACAAATATGTGCATGGGTGAAAACAGTGGAACGAAATATACCAAAGTATTTCTACTGGGTTGAGTTTGCTGTGGGGGAGGGGAAACACCTAGCCTTATAGATCCATTTGTCTTTTTTTTGAGACCTGGCCCTGAGCTCACTATGTAGTGCAGGCAAACCTTGAACTCACAGCAGTCCTCCTGCCTCTGCCTCCTGAGTGCTGGGATTTCAGGCGTGAGCCACCATGCCCAGCATTGTGTGTGTGATTGATTACTAGGGATCGATCTTGGGACTTTGCACTTGCAAGGCAGACACCAGAACCACTGAGCTTAATCACCAGCCCTCCATTTGTCTTTTTATACTTCTGTGTAACTTCCAAGGTTCCTAAATCTTGGAATGCAGTATTTTATTAATTCTATGTCATACTTTTCAACATGTCAACATAAATCAAGATGCACCTCAATTACTGTTATGTCTTAATTAAACGAAGTCTTTTTGTGTATAAAATAATGATGTCTTTTAAATCAACAGCATTTTAAGTCTGTGAAGTAATGTCTTGAAATGAACTAATAATATAGTATAACACATATACATATATAAACCACATAAATATACACACATTTACAAATGTATGTAAGATAGTTAAAGCAACAAATAAAGCTACAGTGTACTAATTTCAGTTGTTACTAAAAGACTAGTTCTCAAATATAGAAATTTTCACTTAACTACAGGCTATAAAAGCATAGAAACAGACACTGAAGAGGTGTCCTCGACACAGAAATTCTATTTTTCTCATCAAGACAGGCATATCCAGTTACAAGCTATTTTTAGGCAACATTACGGATCGCATTCTACCAATTCTACTTATGTAAAGATGAGCAAAGGAAACCAAATAATTCTCTATCAATGCAATATTTTAGTTTTGCTCTAGTTTTTAAAGAAGTCAGTTAGATTTAATTTGTTCTCTACCACGAGGGAATAACTATAACTTCAATTATAATAAGCTCTGATGAACTTTTGGAGATTTATATACATAAACATAAACTGGGGAAAAACCTAGAACTGTCTAGGGAAATTTTTGGAATAAAAGTTTATACGAATAGTATCAGACAGGAAAATTTATGATTTTACTTCAAAACCACAATTATTTTGGTAATTTTGTCAGCAAGTCCCCTTTAACAATCTGGGTCTATTAGTTTATCTAACATATATTTCTCATAGTAGAGCAATTTTCTTAAGACTATGCCAAACACTGGGGTTTTTGAAACACTGGGGATGAAAATGTATTATGACATTTATGTTTAGGAGAACTGTCTGTGTCTAGATCCAGATTTCAAATCATGGAGTTTAACTCTACACCAAGATTAAAAACAAAAAGGATATTCTGAGAAGGTGTAGCATCTGTGATGATAGGAATTTTTTTTTTTTTTTTTGAGACAGGGTCTCGCTTTGTAGGTCAGGCTGGCCCTGAGCTCAGCCTCTAACTCACATCACAGCAATCCTCCTGCCTCTGCCTCCCAAGTACTGAGATTACAGGCGTGAGCCACCACGCCCAGCACTGTGGTATGTGGTACTGATTGCTGCTGGGCGTAAGTCTCCACACCCAGTATTGTATGTGGTAACAAGGAGGATAGAGCCCAGGTCCTTGCACTTGCAAGACAGGCACTGGAACCACTGAGCTAACTCCCCGGCCCGAGAACAAGGACAAGATTCCTGTTCACTACTGTGACTCTCCTATATAGAATACTGCATCCGATGTATAATAAGCTCTATGTATTTGTAACTGGATTAAT
This sequence comes from Petromus typicus, assembly GCA_004026965.1. Lineage (NCBI taxonomy): Eukaryota > Metazoa > Chordata > Mammalia > Rodentia > Petromuridae > Petromus > Petromus typicus. The sequence continues at coordinate 76,799 of PVIR01004453.1, read as the reverse complement.
TTTCTTTGTAAATCTGTCAATTCAAACTGAGCAGAAGAAACCCCAAACAATTCTTGTTTTTTTTGAGACAGGACCTTGCTATGTAGTCCAAGCTGACTGATTTCACTAAGTAGCCCCAACAGGCCTCAAATTCATAAGCCTCTATTTCAGCCTTCTGAATGCCTAGCTCTAACATGACTTTTCAAGAAGAAATACAATGTAGTGCCACTGTACAAATTAAAAGCCATAAGGTCCTCTGTAGAGAGGAGAATATCCGAAAATACAAATCCTAAACAGTCAGGCATGGGAGCAAACAACTGTAATCCCATCACTTTGGAGACTGAGGCAGGAATACTGCTAATGAGGTCAGTCAGCCTGGGCTAGACAGTGAGTTCAGGACAATCTGAACTGCAGAAGAGATCTTCTCCCCCCAACACAAAAACATTAAACCTGCCTAATCAATATTTAAAAAAAAAAAAAAATCCTCTAATTTTTTTCCCCAAAAAAACAAGAAGCTTAGAAGAGGGGGGAAAAGCACTGAATCAAAAAGCAAAAATGTGAAAATCCTCTGTGGACATCCTTTTTCCAATAAATGATAGGTATAGCAAATGGATATTATAGTCTTTTTCTTGTGTTTCCTATGAGCCCAGATATTCACAATATTTTCTTTTAAACATGTTTCAATTAAACATTATAGTCTAACAGTGTTTTCTGAAAGACATTAAGCAGTATCAGGCTCTCAAAGTACTGATCCAATTATTAAACCATTTATCTTGATGTAGGTAAGAGCTACTAAAAGGGTAGAAGGGATGGGGGAAAACAGGATAATGGTAATCTTTAGATGGGATGAAAAATACCAGATACTTATCGCTTACCTTATTAGCACGTATCTGTTTGTATATATCTGTTTGCTGACGAATTCGATATTCCAAGTCAGAAACATGAGCCTGAAGCCAGTTCCAACGGCTGACAATAGCTGCTCGGTCAGCAGCCCATCTCCATTCTGACCTGCGTTTCCTAAATGGAAATAAAATGAGTGAAATTCAAGAGTAGCAATAACATATACCAAGTACGGTGAGAGGATAGGTGAGTGGTTTTTAACTCTCATAGAACTTTATAAAGACTAAAGCTAACATACATTCTAAAGCTCATTTACATTTTCGGTTTCTCTTATCAGAGAAAAGACATGGTATTTACACATCTATGACCTATTTATTAAAACAGAAAATATTCAGAGGAAATGCAGGTAGGGGTGAGTAATGAGGGAAAAGAAAAAATTGTGATGGTGTCCACAAAAAGGGAAACAAAGCTTATGTATACAGGGGGTGGGGGTTGTAGGATGGGCAAAGGAATGGGAAAAAATGAGAATCAAGTCATGTCATATACTGGTAACTAATGTCAAGAGAAAGTCAAGACGGATATTCAGACTCAGAGACACAATCCACTGGACACAAATGGGATAAAACTTTTCATATACCTTCCAAATTAAGAGGAACTACCTTTCACTACCATAGTCCTAGAGCATAACATTCCTCTACAACCCCCTTAATTTCTCAGGAGACAGAAGTATATTCTATGTTAAAAAAACAAACAAACGGGGCCGGGGAGTTAGCTCAGTGGTTCCGGCGCCTGTCTTGCAAGCGCAAGGGCCCGGGTTCGATCCCCAGTAACCACATACCATACTGGGCGTGGAGACTCACACCCAGCAGCAACCAGTACCACATACCACAGTACCGGGCGTGGTGGCTCACGCCTGTAATCCCAGCACTTGGGAGGCAGAGGCAGGAGGATTGTGATGTGAGTTTGAGGCTGAGCTCAGGGCCAGCCTGAACCACAAAGCGAGACCCTGTCTCAAACAAACAAACAAACAAACAACAGCTGGGTATAGTGGCTCACTCTGGTAATCCCAGCACAAGGAGGGAGAGGAAGGATTGTCCTTAGTTGGAGACTAGCCTGGGCGTTCAAGGCCAGCCTGAACTACAAAGTGAGATCTTGTCTTAAAAAACAAAAAGTAACATATAAACCATAGTGTATATAGAAATTCTAAGAGTTATCAGGTATTATTGAAGCTAATCAAGAATTCAGCAAAGATCAACATCCAAAAACTGTCAGAAGAGTCAAGAAAATATTCCTTTTCCTATCAAAAGCTTGTTCATAAGAAGGAATACTATGTACAAAAAAAAAATCTTAAGAGATAAAACAATAAAATTTGAAAGGTTTTAAGATGAACAATGGTGAATTTTTTTTTTTTTTTTTTTTTTTTAGTACGGCCAATTCTCACACACCTTAAATTCAAAGACATTCCAATGAAATATTCTAAAGGTTATGTTTTTTGGGGTTGTATTTCTTTATTTTTAAATTTTTCTTTCCACAGGATTTTTAATGGAAGAAACAAATCTAGACCCTCCCACTAAAAAAAGGATCAACAGCAGAGATATTCTAAGAAGTATATTAAAAATTTGAATTACCAGATACCAAGATTATTGTAAAGGTATGATAATTAAAGAAGTATAATATAGACAAAGACCCCTGGAACAGAATACACAGCTTCAAGACTTCAGATTAAATAACTCAATTAACAAGACTGAAAAGCTCAGCTCTGTACATATGAAATTAGTACCCTCCTTCACGATATAATTTTATGATTTTTGGATTTTCAAAGTGCTACATTCTATACAGCCAAGCTTTAAACTTAACACCATCTTTGAGGTGGAGCACAGGAAATAATTTCTTAAATCACAATCACCACCCAATTTCCCACATACGACAGAAGATCTAATGAACAAAGTTAAAAGACAAGGTACTGGCTGAAAGTGTTACACAGCTAACTAAAAATTAAATATCAGAAATATGTGACAGAACTTTAAGATATAGTCAAAAGAAGCCAAACTCAGATAAATATATACTAAATCTTATTAGAATTTATTTAAAATATTAATGTTACATAAAATATTAAGATTTTATTTTAAACAGAGATTAGGAAAGACTCAAAAGTCTGATAAAACCAGTGTTTGGTCAGAAAATAGCAATTTGTACACTGGTGGCAACAATTTAAAATACTGGCAGCATCACTTTTGTTGAGTAGTTTGGAAATATCTGGCTAGTTAAGAACTTTCCATACCCTGTTTTAAAAAAAGAAAGAATTATCCATATCCAAAATGGAATTTGACTTCTGACAATGTAACCTTTATATCTGTGAACAATCAGGTTCACTGAAGGATTTGTAATCAACTAAAAAGTAACTACATCAGGCCAGCGATGTAGCTTAGCAGCACAGTCCCTGCCTGATAAGGGTGAGTTCTATTCTCTGTACAAAAAGAAAAAGCATCAAAAATAACAACAACAACATAAAACCCTCCAAAAACCAAAACTATCTAATTTCTATTAAGTGGATTAATAAGTAAGTTTTCAGCTCTAAGAGATTTTCAAAAGTATTATTAAAAGTACATACAGGGGCTGGGGATTTAGCTCAATGGTTCCGGCGCCTGTCTTGCAAGCACAAGGACCCAGGTTCAATCCCTGGTAACCACATAACAATACTGGGTGTGGAGACCCACAGCCAGCAGCAACCAGTACCACATACCACAGTGCTGGGCGTGGTGGCTCACGCCTGTAATCCCAGCACTTGGGAGGCAGAGGCAGGAGGACTGCTGTGATGTGAGTTTGAGGCTGAGCTCAGGGCCAGCCTGAACTACAAAGCGAGACCCTGTCTCAAAAAACCTTAAAAACAAAAACAAACAAACAAACAAAAAAAGTACATACAGTAAACAGATTTAACAAAATATTGTTTAAGTTTATTTAGAATACCTATCTAAATACATTTACTGTAAGAATCATCACAATACAATTAAGCAATAAATGTGTGAAAAATATACACAGAACAGATAACAACTTCACAATTAGGGCCTCCATATCTAAGGGGAATGGAAAAATTGGATTTTAGCTCTACTTACACCCTGCACTGTGGTATGTGGTTACTGGAGATCGAACTCGGGACTTTGCACTTGCAACACAGGAGCTGGAACCCCTGAACTAAATCTCTGGCCCCTCATCTTCTATTGTTATAGCTCACCTCTCTCTGGTGAAGCCTTCGCTGGTGAAACTCACAATCCATTTCAATGGCAGCCCACTCAGTTCATGAACATTTTTTACTGCAAACAACTTGGTTCACAAATAGAAAAGTACTTAGCAAAATTTCATGTTTGCTTGCAAATTCTGCTGGGTGATAAACACCACTATAGTCAGCTTTCTTGCACAAACACAAATATGGCTATCTTTTCCAAAATCGTGGAACAGATTAAGTTCATGGACCAAGGTACCACTGTACTTGTATTCTTAGAGCTTAGTACAATCTAATTTTGTTATTTAAAAAACATTCTATTATTTCCAAATTATGCCATTTATGGGATTACTGAACTCTAGGAGCCATGCCTTGTTGGGCAATACCATATACTTTACATACAAACAATCACTAGGAAATACAAGACAGAGTTATCTAACAGCTCACTTCGCTACAAACAAAACAAAATTAAGTATACCTGAAACATGAAGGATCCAGAATGGCTTGAAACACACTGAAGTGTTGTAGCAGAGGAAAATAAGGCACAATAAACAAGCATGACATGGCTATAGGACTGGACACAGAATTTGAACACGTGGAAAAGACTGGCCTAGTTACTGTTTTCTTCAGAGAATAGGACTGGCATGTTTCAACAATAAAGCAAAATGACCAGGTAATAATGACATGATCTAGGTATTCAAATTATTGTTACTCTAGAATTAGTCAATCAGTTTTGTTTAACTTCCTACCTAAAGTTCATCTTTTTAGAGTATTGTTCCAGAACCTTCCAAAAGTCAAACTGAACAGAGGCGTCGGTGGTATAGTGGTTAGCATAGCTGCCTTCCAGAAGTCAAACTGAGTGTGCATGAATGGTTCAGTGGTAGAACTGTCAACTCCCAAAAGTCAAACTGAGGGCTGGGGAGTTAGCTCAGTGGTTCCGGAGCCTGTCTTGCAAGTGCAAGGACCTGGGTTCGATCCCCGGTAACCACATACCATACCATACTGGGCGTGGAGACTCACAACCAGCAGCAACCAGTACCAGATACCATAGTGCCAGGCGAGGTGGCTCATGCCTATAATCCCAGCACTCGGGAGGCAGAGGCAGGAGGATTGCTGTGATGTGAGTTGGAGGCTGAGCTCAGGGCCAGCCTGAACCACAAAGCGAGACCCTGTCTCAAAAAAAAAAAAAAAGGTCAAACTGAGGTTAAAATATCCCAATTCTTGTGATATTAATGCTTTCTTCAAAACTTCTATTTGAGCTATTTCAACTCAATAATTCCATTCACTCAAAACCCATAACAGTTTAAGACTAGCCCTTTTTCATCCAGCTCATTTTAGCCAAGAAAAAGGTCACAACCAACAATCTCAAAGTAGAGTACCTATTACAAGGATTGTGTGACTTAACAAAGCTTCTTAAAAGCATCTGAACTAAAACTGAGAGGAAAACCAATCTTTATTCTCTGTTATTTCCCAATGCTTTAGGCAAAGACTCCTTAAAGAGGCATGAAAGAGTAGAGCAGTAGAGCGTACTGACAAGGTTCCCTGTCCTCATCTCCATCTTACTCAATATTGTAGAGAAAGAACTTGCTTTTGGTTATCTCTAGACCAATCAGAGAAATCTTTGTAGTAAAACCTAAAGACTTAACTGTATGAAATAGAATTCATAAAGAAAACCATTTTTATCCTCATTTTCAAAAATACAGCTTGTCTGAAGAGTCTGATGTCCATAAAAATTGAACTGAAAATCCTAGCTTCAGCATTTAGCAAGCCAGGATCACTTAAATATTCTAGTTATTGAGAATCAAAGAATGAAAGTTCCTATCAATGCTCATGATGTCTTTAATGCTACAATTTCAGTGAATATAAGAACTAATTCAGAGGGCCGGGGATTTAGCTCAGTGGTTCCGGCACCTGTCTTGCAAGCGCAAGGAACTGAGTTCAATCCTGCTGGTAACAATCAATACTGGGCATGGTGACTCACACCCAGCAGCAACCAGTACCACACACCATAGTGCCGGGCGCGGTGGCTCATACTTGTAATCCCAGCACTCGGGAGGCAGAAGCAGGAGGATTGTTGTGATTTGAGTTTGAGGCTGAGCTCAGGGCCAGCCTGAACTACAAAGCGAGACCCTGTCTCAAAAAAAAGAACTAATTCAGAGTTAAATCATATAAACTGTAAGTAAGATTCCTCTTAGAGCAATGTGAAATTATACTTTCAGAAATACTACTCAAGAGATATTGCGCTTTAGGAACAAAGAATGGGTACTAAATGAATGAAGTTATTTTATTGGTTAATTTATCAGTTCTTTAAAAAAATAAATTAGAAGAACTTTTGGTCCAGGAAAAATGGTATGGACTCCTTTCTCCCAGCTAATCCTACATGCACTGTATTCATAATTAAGAATTCAAAAAATTATGTACATCACCCCTGAAAACCAAGGGGCATTTGTAGGTAGGCCTGTGGAAGATCTGGCCCTCAAATCTGTCCAGTATAAACCACTACAGAAATTTCAGCTTTCTAGCCTTTTGTAATGCCTGTGAATTTTAGTGAACTTAAACATCAGATCAAATACTCAGGTTTTTATTTCTTTAAATATCTCTCAGATGTTTTAATTATTTCATTAGAAACGGAAAGCCATCATTTTTGCTGTTCACCTAAGCTAAGCAATCTTATAAAATGTCACCAGACTTTCTCTTTTTTATTGGATATGTACCTTGAATTTTACTGAACATTAATTTACAATAAGGGGCACAGAGTGATCTGCTGGTGAAACATCTTGTACTATTTCCTTATGTCCACATTACTGTGTTTGAAAAGTTAACATATGATCAGAACTGAAATACTTATCATGCTATTCATACACTGTGGCCTAAAATGTAAGATTTATAATTAATGTCTAGTTCTTACGCATTTTTATATCCTTTACAATGAGCACTTTAGGGACAGGGATTTAGCTCAGTGGTTCCAGTGCCTGCCTTGCAAGTGCAAGGACCTGGGTTTGATACCGGGTAACCACGCACAACAATGCTAGGCCTGGTGGCTCACGGCTGTAATCCCAGCACTTTGGAGGAAGAGGCAGGAGGATTGCTGTGGGTTCAAGGCTAGACTAGATTACATATATATGAGAACTAATTTGAGTATGCAGTATGTAAGGCATTATAGTAAAGATAAGCGACTTTTGTTTTAGTCATATGCAAGTCTGTGAGTCTCCAGACAAAACTGCAAATATGAAGACATATAATGTTTATTATCTTATTGTAGACGTTAAAGCATTAAAGCCACTGTTCAATTCTCTAATCCTTAATTTATAATTTAGAATAAAAAACTCCATAAAGTATTTTTATTTATTTATATTTTGGGTTTTTTGAGATAAGATCTAACTATATAGTTCAGGCTGGCCTTGAACTCGTTACAATCTTTCTGCTTCAGCCTCCCAATGGATTATAGGTTCCAGCACCTGGCTTGCAAGTGCAAGGGACCAGGTTCAATCCCCAGTCAACATATATCACAATGCTGGGCATGGAGACACATGCCCACCAGTAATCGGTACCACATACCACAGTGCCAGGCGTGATGGCTCACACCTGTAATCCCAGGATTTGGGAGGCAGAGGCAGGAGCATTGCTGTGATTTTGAGGCTCACCTGGACTACACAGTGAGCTCAGGGCCAGCTTAAACTACAAAGTGAGACCCTGTCTCAAGAAATGAAAGAAAAAAAAGACTGCTCTATCGCTACTACCACATGTAACATCTTCCCATTAATGAAAATACATACCCGAAGATCTACTCTTTAAGCAGGAACTATATAAATAACAAGAAAACACTGATCATCCTCATATCTATACCATTTCAAAGGAAATAAATAATGCCTCCAATTTATCCTGTATTTGCACAGACCTGAAGTTTCTACTTAAGCCAAATTGTACTTCTTACCACAAGGCTCCTTCTAGCTCCAAAGCATCACATTTACATCAGATAAAAATATGTTCACATATAAAGATACAACTGTGTAAACAAGGTGTGTACTAATTAATAATGAACTAAAATAACTGGCATCTAATCAAGTTTTATGAAGCCATTTATCTTCAAGTCAATGAACTATATATGCTATGTAGTTAACAATCTGTCTTCTGGCAAGAGCACTGAACCCAAATTTGCTTGGAAATACCATAGACCCTAAGCAACTCAATAGCAAAAACTAGAACATTTATCTGAATGAACTAGGGTATCAAAATGATGGCCTGTGTGTGGTGGTGGGGTTTTTTTTGGGGGGGGGGGCGGTTTGAGCGATACTGAAATTTCTAGCCTTTTGTTTTCTGAGAGCATTTTGCTAAGTCACTAAATGGCCTGGGCTGTCGGTGCTTCAATACAATCTTGTAGGCAAAAGAGGTTTCTAATTACTAGATCAAAATAATTCTTAATATAAATTAGGGAAAAGGCATAGAGCTAACTGTTCAACTGAGTAACAAAATGGAAATTATACATAGTTAAAAGTCATAAAAGTCTTAGTTGTGTTGACTGTCAATTGAGTGGGTAGATACTACTTTTCCAACAAAAGTGTTAAAAGTTCATCAGACAACTATGTAAGTATTTTAACAGAAATATTAATTTATTCCAAGGGGATTATAAATTAAACTGTGAAGAGTCTTTCCAAACTCAGCTATTTTTAAGCAAAGCAGAACTAGTGTGAGGTACATAAGCAGTTTCTCTTCCACAGATGGCAAATTGTAAAAAGCTACAGAGTGCAGTAACTTCTATACAAAGCCTTCTCCTTCTTATACTGTCCCTCAGAAAGTGAAACAAACATCCCAGGAAAGTATACATTCTAGGTAAAATATTACAGGTCTATGTGATAATACATTTAGCTTTTCAGAAAAATATATGTGATTTCAAACTAAATTGAGAAAAAAACTTTCACTATATCATTATTACTATTAAGCAGCTTATTTACAGAACAGCCTTCCCCCAAAAGAAAACTGTATTTTTTTAAAACCCCAACAGCTCTAGGGGAGGCTACAGACAATCTTTGTAAAGAGGCAGAAACAAGTCAATTGAAAGGAAAAAAAAAAGACAACTCCTCCTGCCCTGTACTGGGAATCGAATTCATGAGCTTCTAAAGTGCCATGGGTCTAAATCCCTAGCCCCAAACAACCACTTTTAAAGTTCTCAGGGTCACTGCAAAGGGTGAATGCTTCAAATGCTTAAGCAGGTTATAAACAGTAGACAAATGCCACAAATCTGCCAGAAAGTGCTATCCCCCGCAGTGCTTACCAATGTGCTGAAGCAAAGAAGCATTCAGGATTAGAATCTACAATACAGTTTCATTCACAGTACATTTTCTAGATAATTTTAGAATTCATGTTACTAAATTTAGAATTAAAAAAAGAAAAAGAAAGAGAAAAATTTCCTAAACCTATATTAGATAACTGACCTGTCAAGACATGGCAAAATGAGGATTAGATACAACTTCCATTAGTGAGAAATTTCTCCTACACAGAACCTTAACATTGCTAGCTATTAGAAATACTTCGGTACACATAGTCTTCAAAGGAAACAAAGATATAGTGAAACTCCTGTTAATAAGAATATTTTATATTGAAATACACAAAACATTAAAAATAAATTTGAGCCCAGCATGGTAGGGGCACATCTGTAATATCAGCTACTTTCCAAGTCAGCGTGGGCAACTTGGCATGGCCCTATCTTACTGGGTTTGTATGTGGATGGTGTGAGTTGGTGATAGGCCACTGGGGCTGCAGGAAAGGAGGGAGACATCAAAAGAAATAAGTATGTACACACAAAGGTACATAAAATGGGAGAGCATTCTTATGAATGAAGGTCAGTGGTACAGGGAGTACAGCAGTATGTGTATTACCATTATGTTTTTAAATAGCATCTTTTTCTAGTTTAAAATAGCAGATAACATAAAAAATCCATTTGTATTCCATCAATCTTCTTTTAAATGTTCATGAAAATAAAAATACTTATTTTAAATTTTCACAGTATTAGGAACTAGGAATAAAATGCTAATAACCAAAGACATTGAAGTAAAAAATAAAAGGAATACATGAGGAAAAACAGACTTCTATTTCCACAATCACTAACCAAAGAGAGGAAAGTTATCTGTTGCCAATCCCTCTAACAAATTTTAAAACTTTCACCGTCAATGAAATGAAGGTTAGATAAAAGTAAACAGAAAATCGAGCTTGATATCCAAGGACACTGAACTGGTAATGAGGAGAGGTTATACCAGATAAAATATGTGGTGCAATCAGCTGATCATTTCTACCAGGAAAGGACAGTATTACATCAGAGTATCTTAGAAGCAACTCTTAACAGAACATTGGAATACTTCCCAAGTATTATCAGCAAATCTAGACAAACCAGGCTCTGAAAGCAATCTACCAAGCTGTTTATCTGCAAATACCTTAAAAAGACCTTTTTTCTAGGCAATACCATCTTCAAATCCCTGTCCCCCAAAGCAAGAAACTACCAGAAGTAAAGTTCACAAAATGAGGCTTCAAACATAGATAAAAAGAAACATTGCAAAACTTAATTTCTTACATCCTTACAAAAATATTTTTCTGACAGTCTTGCCCTTGGTTTAACAATCAACAGCTTTCCAATTGTTTAACCTAAAAGGTTTTATCTTCAAACTTCTACCTCTTTAAATCCATCAGAAAACTCTTGGTTTTAACTTTCAAAATACATTCAATCTCAGCCAGACCACTTCTCATCTTCAGAGCCATGTAAACACCACACCTGAATCTGAAAATAGCATTGTCTTCCCAATGTTGCTCCTGCCTCAGAACTGCCTACCTTCCAAAAGAAAAACAAGGGGGCAAATGATTATTTAAAAATCTTATCAGATCATACTCTCCCATAAATAAAATTCCTGTCTAGTTCTGCTGTGTCACTCTATTCTAACCATTCATGACTACTAATTACCTTAAACAAGCCAGAAATTTTTCTCCTGACAACTTGGGGGGGGGGGGGCACGCCAAGGTCCTACTCTAATTCAGGCTGGCTTTGAATTTACTACTATTCCAGGTTGGCTTCTAACTTACTATGATCCTCCTGCCTCAGCATTCATACCCTCAAATGTAATGAGTTCTTAACTTTAATATCCTTGGCCTATGTTCCTTTACACCCTTGAGGTACCCTTACCAACAGCCTTCTCTAACCAACACAACAGTAAAGCTGCTGCTACATCTGCTGCCCTACCACCACCACTTTGCTGTATACCAGTTTAATTGTTCTCCCCAATACTTCCAACATATACAGTATTTGTGTACTGACTTTTTCCATCAATATTAAGTTCCAAGAGTAGGACATTTCTATTTTTTACTTGTTGATGTATCCCTAACACTTAACACCATCCTTGTATGTTGTAAGTATTCAATAAATGTTAAATGAGTAAATGTTGATGATGGCAGCTATAGGGCAAAAAGATAAGCTTTTTCCTAGTGTTTTGTAAAAGTAACCATGTTCAAGTCTGGGAACTCCACCAAAAATTTTTACAGAAGGTTATTATAAATTACAGCTAATTCCAATTAAAATCCCACTGGAATTCTTTCAAAGCATTTAACAAAAACTAATGGATAATGACTATAGAAATTTAAAATTTCTATACTTCAAAAAACATACAAATTTGGGCCAGGGATTTAGCTCAGTGGTTCTGGCGCCTGCCTTGCAAGTGCAAGGGCCCAGGTTGATCTCAGTAACCACATACAACAATGCTGGCTGTGGAGACTTATAACTACCAGCAATCAGAACCACATATCACAGTGCCGGGTGGTGGCTCACACTTGTAATCCCAGCACTTGGGAAGCAGAGGCGGGAGGAATGCTGTGAATTCAAGGCTGAGCTCAGGGCCAGCCTAAACTACAAAAGCAGACCTGTCTCAAAAACAAACAAACAAACAAGCAAAAAAGCCCACATATAAATTAAAAGGCAAATAAAAAGATAGGGAAACAATTTGCATTTTAATGATAAATCGTATTTTTAAAATACAAAAGGTCTTGTCAGTTAACTCAAAAGGACATACAAATGGGGCCGGGGAGTTAGCTCAGTGGTTCCGGCGCCTGTCTTGCAAGCGCAAGGGCCCGGGTTCGATTCCCCGGTAACCACATAACAATACTGGGTGTGGAGACCCACTCCCAGCAGCAACCAGTACCACATACCACAGTGCCGGGCGTGGTGGCTCACGCCTGTAATCCCAGCACTCGGGAGGCAGAGGCAGGAGGATTGTGATGTGAGTTGGAGGCTGAGCTCAGGGCCAGCCTGAACCACAAAAGCGAGACCCTGTCTCAAAAAAAAAAAAAAAAAAAGGACATACAAATGACTGTAACACTTATATAAAAATAGAAGTGGAAAGAAACACAAACAATCAAAGCAACAAAAATGTAAGAGATAGGATATTTTGCCCGTTAAGTTGAAAACTTTCTAAAAAGTATACCTATTATCTACAAGGTTTTGGGAAGCACTGCTGATGAAACAGCAGTTTAACCATCTTAAAACTGTTCTTATCACATAATCAACATTGTTTCCTCACCTAAATAATGAATACTAGGAGCCAGGTTTTACTCCTTACTTTAAAAAAATCTTACATAAAAGCCCACAAATTTACTGTCACAGTCCCAAAGCTCAACTTACTTGCTTGTGCACCAAACAAATTTTCAACTGTTTGCCAGTACTTTAGAAGCTATTACAAAGACAAGATCTGCAATACTGGGTCTATAAAACTCTTAAATGTCTCCTAGCTAAACAGCAGCTGATCCTTTTAGATGTGGCTCATGATCTGCAGTTCAAAAATTATCCCCAGGGGAGGGGAAAAAAATTATCCCTAGCAACAGGGCTGAAAAATTCCAAATTCTTTAAAGATTAATTCTTTTACAATGCATATTAGATGTTTTACATTTCAATGAAATCTCAGTGGAAACTCTCCACTAGAGTTAAATCTTATGGGTGCAGGCTTTCCTATTTCAAGAGTTCTGAAGTAGGGTCTCATAATTTGTATTTCCAACAGAGACCCGAGACAACACTTTGAGATGGACAAAACTTCTTTACTAAAGCCACAGAAAGGCCCAGTAGCTCTTACAAGATACTCGAACAACACTGGAGAAATGAGGCTTGGATTAGAAAACTAGTAACCAACAGTTACTTACAACAACTATACTTACAACCTGCCCGTAATTATCAAAGGTGGGCAAGTCTGTGCTCCGTACTAAATTTATAATAATCCTGGGTTTCTAGCACAATTTTTAAACTCTACGTTGTTTATCGTGGGTCTTGGCCGTTCTCCAAGTTTTACTGTCCATTTTCATAGCTCATGTGCAAAACAATAGGGTTTACAAATAAAGATTCTAACAGCACTAACACATTAAGAGTAACAACTGTATGATCAGCCTTAATATTTTCTACTAAATTTATTTTCTCCAGCTGTATACTGTCAATAGGAGTTAACATTTGTTGAATGCTTCCTTTGTTCTAATCATTGTGCTACAGACATTAAATTTTCATTATTGAATGATTACTATAACACTATGGAGACAGTACCTATCATTCTGAATCCCTTTATTATCCTCCAACTTCAGATAAAGATTATGAGGCACCAAAAGATTGAATCATTTTACCAGAAAGGTACAAGTAGAATTTCCATCTGAACCCAGTAAGTCTGGATTCAGAGTCCTTGATTTTAACCTCAGCACTTCAACATCCAAAAATTCAAAAGTGCAAATATTAAGGCAGAAAAAAGAACCCAACAACACTCAACGACTACGCCACATACCAGGCAACCCGACAGGAGATTTTATTAAAGGGAGTCTCAGGAGCCGGGGAGGGCAAAGGGAAGAAGAGAGGAAGAGAGACAGAGACAGAGAGAGCGTGAGAGAGCGAGAGCGAGCAGGACAGGGCAGGCCATCAGTGACTTATGTGGGCCAAGTTCGAGTGCTTGGGCCAAACAAAGGGATTCTCCTTGATAGGTGAGTTTTAAAATTAACTTGGGCCTGAGTTAAGTCATAGCCTAGGGAAGGGGATGATAGCTACTTCATCCCTCCAGAGTTTGGGCATTTCTGGAAAGGTGGGGCCTGAGTTTTAAGAGATAAGGCCTTCAACAGTAAAAGGGTACAGAAACCAGTAGGGGGTTTTGAGTAAAGAGTTTTTGCCAACACCAGAGTCATACTGTAAGGTTAGGTAGCTTATAATATTGCAACTTTCTTAACAGCAAAACCTAAATTTGGCAATTGTTTTATCGATACCACTCAGGCTCTCAGACTCAAAATCACAAAGTTCCTACAATCCGGCATTATTATACTTCACATTTGCCCTTTCCTTTTTATTTCAAATGACATAAATATTCCCTTATTAAATTTTACCTGTCCTCTAAAACAACTAGTGCTTCTGCCACTGGTCTTCCTCCATCTAAAATGTTTTACTGCTTATGTGTCAAAGGCCAACTTACTTGACATCAAATTCAATTTAAGACCTTTAACCTACTCCAACTCAAATAATCAAAAACTCAATATACCAATGAATATAGAGAACTATCTTCTGAAGAAGAGGGCAAGATGGAAAGGAGGATCAATGTTTAAATTCTTGGTAGAAGGTTAAATGGGCAAGTAGTTTTGAAAACAGACCATTCAAAAACTAAAACTGTCCTTCAGGAATCTAACAGGAATCTAATCTTCAGGAATCTAATCTTAACAGCCCTCCCACCTTTAAATTGCTGGTGGGAGGCAGCTCAACATGAATAAACAATCTACACAATGCCAAACCAAGTTTCACTTTAGGCTGAAGCAACTGAACCAGGACAGTTTTAGAGACCCTGTAACAAACCTCCTGTTTGAAATGAAAGCAGTACAAACTGCTTGTTACAGGAGCCTTTTGTATCTTCTAGCTGAGACAAAGGCACCACAAGTCTCTAAAGTATATTTATTTACACTATGAAATTCCATACAATACTGTATCTGGTGACAGTCTACACTCCTGTGATTTTGAAGAGTAAAATCTGATGAGATAGCAGCAGTTGTCTTTAAAAGTATGTATTGTTTAACTAAAGCAAAGCTGGGAGGGAGAACTTTAAGGAAAAAAGAGGATCAAACCTAGACAACTAATTAGAAGCAGTTCAGATGATGTGCTTAAATGGAATCCAGAGTAAGTTTTCTCCCCCCTACATCGATTGTAGCTTCATCTACAAAACAAGAATATCTGACCTCAGAGGTTTATTTTGCTGAATTACTCACCTTATGTATTCAATGGCTCTAGCACAGGAAGAGTAAAGGTACTACTATAAGAACAACATGACTGGGGCCAGGGACTTAGCTCAGTGGTTCCAGCGCCTGTCTTGCACGCACAAGGACCTGGGTTCAATTCTTGGTAACCACATACAATACTGGGCGTGGAGACCCATGCCCAGCAGCAAACATACCACATACCACAGTGCCGAGCAAGGTGGCTCACACCTGTAATCCCAGCACTCGGGAGGCAGAGGCAGGAAGATTGCTGTGATGTGAGTTGGAGGCTGAGCTCAGGGCCAGCCTGAACTCCAAAGCGAGACCCTGTCTCAAAAAACCTTAAAAAAAAAAAAAAAGAACAACATGACTTCTTTCCCTATTCTTATATAAACTATCCATATTAAAATACCTGGGACTGACTATATTTTAAATGAGATTTTCAGAGAAATAAAAGAGCTCCCAATTAATTTTTCACCATTTAATATATTTACTATATTTTAACCTGACTACTGCTGGACATAATGCACAACAAGAAGCAGCAGCACATAAGACTTGAATATCATTCTCTAATGTATTCAATTCTGCTGGGAAATATTGTGAGACTTGAAAATGGGATCATGGAAACACTGTTCCACCAATTTTAATCATTTACTTCTACGAATGATTAACTAAGGTTTTTCTCACTGCATACACTCCACTAATAATTTAATCAAAAGGAACTCTTATTTTGAAAATATATTAAAATTACAAATAAATATTGTCCAAGGAAGAAAAATTGGGTGAAAGTCACATAAACACGCAAGTCAAACAAATGTACTTTTTTTTTTTTTTTTTTGGTTTTTGGAGACAGGGTCTCGCTTTGTGGTTCAGGCTGGCCCTGAGCTCAGCCTCAAACTCACATCACAATCCTCCTGCCTCTGCCTCCCGAGTGCTGGGATTACAGGCGTGAGCCACCACGCCCGGCACTGTGGTATGTGGTACTGGTTGCTGCTGGGTGTGGGTCTCCACACCCAGT
>PVIR01004453.1:44969-60410 GCA_004026965.1 Petromus typicus | reverse complement strand
CAAATGTACTTTAAACATTGCCATTTTCTAAACATATACAATATAGCCATGGCCTCATTTCCAATTAATTTATGTAATAACTCCCCTTTTTTGGCTATATAGTATTGTACTTTGTGGATGTATCACACTTCTCACACCAATGGTATCAATAATAGAAAATCTACTAACTGTACTGAAAATCCTCTTTACTTCTTACCTTTCTCAACTGCTAAACTCAATACTCATTTCATGGCTTTCACAGTTCCACAAGCCACTAAAAAAGCCTAACAAGAACTTTACAGTAGATAAATCTGGATGAAATAACAACTCGGTGATGAAGCCTAACTTGATAAAGCACAAGATATTACGTGGAAATTCAGGGAAGTTCACAGCACCAAATACTTTTGCTGAAAATAATGATCAGATCTTCAGATGCTGTTGTCAGTCAGTGTACAGGAAGCAGCAATACAGAACACAGTAACATCACAAGGACATAACTGAATTCAGAACATGAGGAATAACAAAGGATAAATGACCTAGTTTCGGCATATAAGAGCAGGGGTGAAAAGTGGAATAAGAACTGTTACAGATTAAAGATTTAAAACTCATAAATAATAAATGCAGTGTATGGGACCTTTTTTAGATCCTGATTTCAGTAACAAGTGGGGGGTTGGGGGGGGAATATGAACATGCCTATAAACCTAACACTGTGGGAGGTTGAGACAGGATGATTAAGCTCAATTTCCAGACCAGAGAACTTAGTTAAAAGGCCCTGGATTCAATTCATAATACTACAAAACAAGAAATCTGAACACTGGCTGTTTATAGAATTAATATATTTCAGTACAAAAATGGTACTGCTTTTTGGCACAGGCATTTCCATCCAAATATGCAGTGAGAGCATAGTCCAGTTAGCTCAGCCAGTACAGCCTGAGACTCTAAAAATATGCAGTGAGAGTGTACTTGTGTAATCTGTGCTTTGTTTATAAAAGAATAGCTTGAAGAACATAAGATCTATTTTAATTTGGTTCAGTCTATTCATTAATTAAAATATGTTGTCATTTATTTAAATAATCTGCTTTCATCATAAAAATCAGAACTTATACCTTCTTAGGAACTTCCCAGCAAATCTTCTACTCTTACCAGATTGGTCTTCTGAATTTTTTTAACACAGCTCTTCATTTTATTTTGGCCCACCCATAACTTCTTTAAAAAAAAGAAAATCTGTTACTCTTTTCTTCAGTTTCCCTTAATATTTATTCCCATTGGATTGCTGTTACAGCAAATCTCACACATGTAAAAAGAAAAGGGGCCCTGTACTCTATAATTACATATTAGATGATGTCTGTTTTCCCTCCTTCATTCTCCAACTGTGAACTTTGAAGAATGGAAATTATATCTTTATCTTTGCAAAACTAAAGTACAACCCAATTGGCAAATTATGAAGATAATGAAATTTGCTGCATGAATTAAAGCATCCATGAAGACAACAGACATCATGAAGGCCAGGTTCTGAATCATACACACTTCCTAATGTACATAACTCAATGTGGTCACTAAATGGCATTATAAACTGCAAACTGAATTATGAATTCTGGCTGTAATTTTTTATTTCTACTAGTATCTTCAATACGATACTGGCAAATGCCATCCAACAAATCTCAAAATGGTTGTAGATCATGACCAAGCAGGTGTCACCCCAGGGATGCAAAGACAGTTCCTCATGTGCAAATGAATAAATGTAATACATCACATAACATAAACAGAAGAACAAAAATCATGTGATCATGTGAATAAACACACAAAAAGCTTTTTGACAAAATAAACATCCTTTCACCATAAAAATGCTTAAGTGTAAAGAAAGGACCCTTCTCTCAATCTGGTAAAAGGCATTAATAACAAACCCACTACCAACATCAAACTAAATGGGGAAAAACTAGTAGACTTCCCTTAAAAATCAGAAACAAGTCAAGAATGTCCACTCTTATGACTCCTGTTCAACACAGTACTTGAAACACTAGCACGAGTAGGTAGGCAAGAAATAAAATGGAAATGTATAAGAAAGGAGTAATTATTATTTATAGATGACATGGTCCTCTAATAGAAGACCGAAAAAATTCACTATAAGATTTAAATTTAACAAACTCAATAGTGTAGCAGGATACAAAATCAAAATATAACAGTAATATTCCTGTACATTAACAATGAACTCACTAAGAAACTGGGGTAAAAATATGGTTAACAACAGCACCACACAAAATTAAGTACTTCTAAAAGGAAACTAGAGCATGCTGAAAAAGGAAATCTAAAAGAACTTTTGAAAATGGGTAAGATAACCTGTTCCTGGACAGGCAGAATCAATATAGTAAAAATGTATATACTTTCTAAATTTACATATAAATTTAATGCAATCCAAATTAAAATACCAAAAGCATTCTTCACTGGAGAAAACAATTCTAAAATTCATAGGGAAACAGAGGAGACCCAGAATAGCAAAACCAGTCCTAGATAACAAAATCAAAGCAGTAAGCATTACATTCACTGATTTAAAATTATATAACAAAGCTATCATGATTTCTTAAAAAATCAGCATGGGGGCTGGGGATTTAGCTCAGTGGTCCACCCCTGTCTTGCAAGGACCAGCGCCTGTCTTGCAAGTACCCAGTTCAATCCTCTGGTAACCACATATTATACTGAGCATGGAAACTCACGCCCAGCAGCAATCAGTACCACATACCACAGTGCTGGGCGTGGTGGCTCATGCCCGTAATCCCAGCACTCCGGAAGCAGAGGCAGGAGGACTGCTGAGAGTTCAAGGCTGAGCTCAAGGCCATCCTGAACTACAAAAAAGCAAGACTCTGTCTAAAAAAAAAAACCAGCATGGCACTGACACAAATCAGACACATGAACTAACAGGACAGAATAGAGTATGCAGTAACAACTCCAAGCACATTCACTTATTTTATCTTGGACAATGGAGCCAAAAACATACAATGAAGGAAACACAGCCTCTTTAATACATATGGTACTGGCAAAATGGCTATTCTCATGCAGAAGACTGAATCTAGATCTACCATGTACTAAACTAAAATCAAAATGGCTCAAAGAACTAATGAATATTAAAATAGAAACACTCAACCTTTCCGAAGACTTAAATTAGAGGTGTACCCAAGGTTCTTCAGAACAGAATCTCGGCTGCAGGAGTAATCAACAAATAATCAATAGAAAAAGCAAGCCTATAGAATGGGGAAAAAAATTGCGAGCAGATGGAGAACTCACATCAAGAGTACAGAGAACTCAAAAATATTACACCCACCAACAGAAAACTACCAAAAAAGGAGAAGTGAAAAGAGATACTTCAGAGAAATACAAATTACCAATAAACATAAGAAGAATGCTCAGTATTACTGGCCATTCAAAAAATGGAAATTAAAATGACACTGACATTCCATTTTACCACATGAAGAACGGCCACCATCAAAAAAATCAATTAACAACCACATACAACAATGCTGGGTATGGGAGACTCATGCCCACCAGCAATCAGAACCACATACCACAGTGCTAAGTGTGGTGGCTCACACCTGTAATCCCAGCACTTGGGAGGCAGAGGCAGGAAGATTGCTCTAAAGTCATGGATGAGCTTAGAGTCAAGCCTGAACTACAAAAAAGGAGATCCTGTCTCAAAAACAAGACAAAACAAAATCAATTAACAAAGGCTGGAAACACTTCTAAAAGAAGAAACTTTTCTACACTGGTGGAGGGAATGTACTACAGCTACTATGGAAATTATTATGGAAATTCTTCAAAAAACTGAAACTCGAAATTTCTGGGTATCTTCCCAAAAGAGTTAAAGATATCTTATTACAGTGATTATATATATATATATTCATATTTACAGCAGCACAACTCATATAGTTAAATCTTGGAAGCAAACTATATGTCCATCAACAGATGCATGGATAAAGAAAATGTAGTATTTAAACACAAGAGTATTACTTAGCCAGAATGATAACTTCCACCATTTATAGTAAAATGGATGTATCTTAAGTCCATAATGTTAAGGGAAATAAATCATAAACACACAAGCTTAATTATCTCATGGTTTCTCTTGTACAAGAAACTCGTATTATAAAATAGGAGAGAAAATAAAAAATAGTAAGAAGTAGAGATTGAGCTTTTGCAATGAAAAGGAGATCAAGAGCTGAAGGGAGAGGAGGAAAAGCTGTAAAAAAAGGAGCTAAGTACATGTACCAACTCCACACAAGCAATGTAAACATTACATACTGCAAATATGTAGTAATAAATTTTTTTACCTCTGCTATAATTAAAAAATGCAACTAAACATTTGAAAGGGGACCCAAAAGTGTTTATCAGTAATTTATTATTTTGCTTCCTAAGTGTTTAAAAAAGACTATTTTTAAAAATTGTACTTAATATTGTTTCTGCACCTAAAGCACGCACATGGAGAATAAATTCATACCGAGTTATCCATCTCCTCCCAAAAAGTTTCAGATAGTAGACAGAAAAGTTCTATTAACTGTAGTATCACGATCGTTCACAAAACACTTTCCATCAAAAAAACTCTAAAACTAAAACTTAATGTTCTAAAATCAACAAGTTTTATACTAAAACCAAGATTCTTGAAGTAGTGCTATGCCTCAATTATAAAAGGAAACGCAGATATTCTACTGTAGTAACTATTAAGTGGCTACTGGATAACTTCTGAAGATTAGTTTCTGCCCTTAAAATGTGGCATGCTAAGGTGTGTGTGTGTGTGTGTGTGTGTGTGTGGCTGAGTGGCATGCAAAATATCAGAATTTATCGAATGACTATCTAGGAAGACAAGCCAGAGCATCACAGCAACAGCAGAACCACCCAAACACTATGCCATCCAAACTAGGGTCTTTTGAGTACCTCTGGGTAACAAGAAACAGCTCGAGTGGCACGGCTTAATGTTGATATATTTTCTATACTCAGCAAGGATACCAGGTGACTGAGCACTAGTAAAGCTGGGGCCACTATGGTCAAGGATCCAAATCCTGAAGCCACCTGCCCCAGTGCTTTACTTGTCTAAACCACTTTTTATCTGGGAGAGTCCAACTAGAAAACAGATGTACAGTGATTATCACACACTAGAAAGCTTTATGCACATACGAGAATACAAAGATCCCACTGTAACCTGCATTCAGAATGATCAAACAGGAGAAGGGTGACTCTAGGTTAAAAAAGGTAGGGGACTAGCTGGCCTTGCCTCATGCAACACACTTTTGCATGTGTCATACAGACATGGCCTGTGGATTCTACCTGGTTCCCTTCTTCTCTCATCCCAGCTACTATAAATTGTGCGGCTTTGCACTTCCATACCCTTCCACCATGATTTCCCTGCTGTAGAGCCAGCTAACTTTGGACTGGTATCTCTTTAACTATAAGATCAGATAAACTTCTCCTTTTGATTGTAGGTCTTAAGGTACTTTGTTCCAGCAAAAATAAGGCTGTAAATAAAGCCTTCCACACTCACTTGCCTGCCTCAGACCCAGCAGTCAGTCATCTTTTCAAATTAAGTCATTTTGTCATTCCTCTGCTCCAAAGAAGCACTGGTTGGGGGCCGGGGATATAGCTCAGTGGTTCCGGCGCCTGTCTTGCAAGCACAAGGACCCAGGTTCAATCCCTGGTAACCACATAACAATACTGGGTGTGGAGACTCAGCCCAGCGGCAACCAATACCACATACCAGTGCCGGGCGTGGTGGCTCACGCCTGTAATCCCAGCACTCGGGAGGCAGAGGCAGGAGGATTGCTGTGATGTGAGTTTGAGGCTGAGCTCAGGGCCAGCCTGAACCACAAAGTGAGACCCTGTCTCAAAAAAACCTTAAAAAAAAAAAAAAAAAAAAAAAAGAAGCACTGGTTTTCCACCTTACCCTGAAAGTTAAAAGCCTTACAACAGCCTATAAGCTCCCCACATAGTCTGGCTTCACATTTACATCTCTGACTTTTACCTATTTTTCCTTCAATTACTGGTTCTCAGGATGGGAAAGAGTACATTTGAGGCTAGTATTATGAGGGCTTGGTACTTAATGTATCATTTTTAAATTTTCCTAACAACCCAATAAAGTAAATGCTGCTTTCCAAGTTAATCTGATATGAGAGATCAAGCAATTTGGACTATGTAACACAGACAACTAATAAAGGCAGATCTGACTCAGCAGTTTACACTATAACATATACCCCAATGCATAATGGATTTTGGGTAAAACTCAGGAATATTTTGGACTAGTGTGACAAATAAATGAAAGGAAAGGGGGTATAAATACATTAAAATATTTTCTTCATAAGAACTGCAATTCATTTTCCCAACCTTTTCAGCTTTATGCTTGGGTCTTCCATAGTCTTTTTTTTTTTTTTTGAGACAGGGTCTTGCTTTGTAGGTCAGGCTAGCCCTGAGCTCAGCCTCCAACTCACATCGCAGCAATCCTCCTGCCTCTGCCTCCCGAGTGCTGGGATTACAGGTGTGAGCCACCACACCTGGCACTGTGGTATGTGGTACTGATTGCTGCTGGGCATGAGTCTCCATGCCCAGCATTGTATGTGGTTAGCGGGATGAACCCCGGCCCTTAAGGGCACTTGCAAGACAGGTGCAGGAACCAACGAGCTAAATCCCCGGCCTTTCATGGTCTTTTCTAAAACATGAGTATTATAAAATCAAATTACAAACAGTCAACTCCTTTTATACTTGAGAAAAAATAGCGAAAAATGTTCCTGGCTATACCACTCCACAAAATTTACACACTAATAAGGAATCTTTCCTTCACATGTTGGTCATGGTCAAACCAAAGTACAAGCAACATATCTAACTGGATTATCATGGTAAGAAAGAAAGCAGTGAAGTGGAACAATCTGAAACCCACCCACCTGGACTCTTAAGTGGTAACCGCGAATGTGATAAAGCAGATGAATGAAACTATAGCAAAAAAAAAAAAAGAAAATCAAATCAGAAATAGTTTCTCAGATAATGACAGAGGTCACAATCATAATGAAAGAAATAATTAGTGACTCTAGAGAAGATGCAAATAGATTTAAAAAAAAAAAAAAAAAGCTTCGGAGAATGATGAAAGCCATGAATGTACAACACCAGAAAAGTAATGGCAGAAAACTTCACTAGAAGGGAAAAAGAATTTGACATACAGATAAGTGAGGCTCATAGAACTCCAACTAACCATGATGAAAAAAACTACACCAAGGCATATTAATAGTCAAGATTCCAGAAATTAAACACAAGTATACAATATTAAAACCAGTTAAGAGAAACAACACAAATCACCTACAAAGGAAAGCCCATCAAAATCATAACAGATTTCTGAATACAAACCTTCAGGACAAGGAAAGCTTGGAGTGAAGTATTTCAAGCCCTAAAAGAAAATAACCTACAACCCAGATCTCTGTACCCCATGAAAGTTTCTTTCAATACTGAAGTAATGAGATACTTCTATGATAAAGAACACCTGAAGAAATTAGAACTCCAAAATATACTGAAGGACATTCTAGAAAGAGAACAAGAACTAAAACTCCACAAACCCCAACAGAATGAATCCAGTACGCAAGGCAAAATATTAAATGTGGGGAGGTCAGTGGGGGGGGCAACAACAGGAAAATATCACAAAAAGGAATGTATCAATCACTTACCACTTAATGACCATCAGTTTAAATGGCCTCAATTCACCAATTAAAAGGAATAGATTGGCAGAATGGATCAAGAAACAAGAGTCAATAATATGCTATGTTCAAAAAACATAAAATTTTTAAAAAAATTCAGACTGAAAGTCAAAGGATAGAAAACACACTCCATGCGACAGGAACCTGGAAAAAAAGCACGGATAGCAATTCTATTTGAAGACAAAGTGGATTCCAATCCAACACTGATAGAGACAAAGAAGGTCACTACATTATTGCAAAGACAGATTACTACAGTTCAAGAGGAAAGGATAGCAGCTATAAGTATATATGCACCAAATGCCAGCACACCGAACTATATAAAACAAATATTAGTAGGCATGAAAAATCAAACATGCATTAGTACAACTGTAAAGGGAAACCTCAATATCCCACTGTTACAAATAGATCAACTACACACACACACACAAAAAAAAATCAATATCGAAATATTGAAACTGGACCAAACTTTGAACAAATGTAGATGTTTAGTGTTTCACCCCATATCAGAATACACATTCATTTCAGGTACACAAAACATTCTCCAAAAGAGACCACATAATAGGTTCACAAAACATGCTTAAGAAATGCAAAGGAAGTGAAATTATCCTATGCATATTATCAGACTGTAGGGCAATGAAACTAGAAATCAATGGCAAATAAGCTGCAAGGACTTCATAAATATATGGAAATGAAAAAACTTATGTTGAGCCAGGAGCTTCTAGAAAAAGAACAGCAAGGGGCCAGGGATTTAGCTCAGTTTTTCTGGTATTTGTCTTGCAAGTTCAATTCCCAGTAACCACATACCACAATGCCAGGGGTGGTGGCTCATGCATGTAATCCTAGCACTTGGGAGGCAGAGGCAAAAGGACTGCCGTGAGTTCAAGGCTAGCCTGAACTACAAAGCAAGGCCCTGTCTCAAAAAAACTGAAATAAATAAATAAATACCAAAAAAACCAAGAAAAAGAACAGCAAGTAAAGCCCAAAACTCCTGCGAGGGAGGAAATTATAAAGATCAGAGCAGAGAGCCAGGGATTTAGCTCAGTGGTTCTAGCACCTGCTTTTGCAAGTGCAAGGGCCTAGATTCAATCCCCGGGAACCACATACCACAATGCTGGGCATGGTCGTTCACTCTATAATCCCAGCACCTAGGAGGCATAAGCAGGACTGCTGTGAGTTCAAGGCTGAGCTCACGACCAGCCTGAACTACAAAAAGAGAGATCCTGACTCAAAAAGATCAGAGTAGAAAATAATGCAATGTAGACTAAGAACACAATTCAAAGTATCAATGAATCAAAAACTGGCTTTTGGAATGACTAAACAAAACTGAGAAGTCCTTAGTCTTGTCAAAAAAAAAAAAAGAAAAGACTCAAACTGATGTAATTAGAAATGAAAAGGGGGGACCCACAACAGATCTGGCAGAAATCCAGAAGATATCAATACTTACTTTGAGATCCTATATTCTAATAAGATGGAAGATACAGAAAAAAATGGACAAATTACTAGATACCTAAGAATTATCAAAACTGAATTAAAATATAAAAATTCTAAATAACCCAATATTAGACAACAAAATTGAAGATATAATGAAAAACCTATCAATAAATACGAGCCTAGGTCTTGGATTCACTGCTTAATTCTACAAGAAATTTAGATAACACCTAATGTTGCTACTTATCAATCTTTTAATAAACTCAAAGGGAACAACACTCCCAAATTCATTTCTAGAAGCCAGCATTACCCTAATACCAAAACAGGACTCAACCAGAAAAGAGAACTATAGGCCAATCTCCCTAATTAACATACACTGAAAATCCTCGATGAGATACTGGGAAACAAAGCAAATTATTAAGAGGGTTATACACCATGGTCAAGTAGGATTCATCTCAGGGATACAGGGGTAGTTCAGGGATACAGGGATGGTTCAACCATAAATGCAATATACCATATTAACAGAGACAAGGATAATAACCACATAATCATCTCAATAGATGCATAAAGAACAACTGACAGTCTAATACCCATTCATGATAAAAACAAAAAAATCCTACAGAAAATTGGAATAGATGTTTTTTTATCTCATAAAAGCCATGTATGGCAAGTCAATGGCCAACAACATACTAAACGGTCAAAAACTAAAAGCTTTCAATTTAAAATCAATAACAAGACAAGGATGTTCACTGTCACTACTCTGGTTCAACAGTTCTGGAAACACTAGCCAAAGCAATTAGACAAGAAAAAGAATGAGGATAAGAAATACGTTAAAGAACATTATTTGCTGATGACATGATACTCTACATGGAAGACTTCAAAATTCCACCAAAAGACTTCTAGATTTAACAACCATATTTAGTAGCTTAGGGGGATACAAATCAACACTCAAAAATTAATTGCATCCTATACACAATAACAAACCTATAGAGAGAAATTGAGGAAACTACATCCTTCACAATAGCACCCCCCAAAAGATGGATGCTTAGGGATCAACCTAATAAAAATAAATAAAAGACCTTTACATGGAAAACTATAGTACTCTGTAAATGCAGATAAAGAGATATGGAAAGTAATCCCTCATTCTTAGTTATGTAGAACCGATATAGTGAAAATAACCATACTTTCAGAACTGTTATATAGACTTACTGCAATCCAGATCAAAGCACCAATATCTCACAAAATTAAGAGAAAACAATCCTAAAATTCATTTGGAACAAGAAATAACCTAGAATAGCAAAAGCAATTCTCAGCAACAAAGGTAAGGCAGGAAGCATCACAATTTCCAACTTGAAATTACACTCCAAACTGACTTTGATAAAAACAACACAGCATGGTACTGGCAACAAAACACACACACACACACACACACACACACACACACACACACACACACACGCACGCACGCCAGACTGGAGGATGAGTGGAACAGATTACAAGATGCAACCTTACCATTCACAAAGGAGCCAAACACCTTCACTGGAAGAAATACAGCCTCTTTAATAAATGGTGCTGGAAAAACTGGCTTTCCCACATACCAAAGATTGAATCTAAACCTGTAACTTTCATCATGTACTAAACTACAATCAGAATGGATCAAAGAGCTAAATATTAAAACAGAAACACAAATCTGTTGGAAGACAGAATACATCAGTGTAGGCAAAGGCTTTATGAACAAAAAAAAAGTCCAATCACAGGAAATATAACAAAGAATCAAGAACTTGGATCTCATCTCATTGAATGCTTTTGCACAGTAAATGAAACCAACAACAGACCAAAGTGACAACATACATTGTGAGAAATAAAATTTCTTCTGGCTCTTCCCGAAGGACTAGTACCTAGAATGTTTTAAAAAAAAAAGAACTCAAAAGCATTACAATTCCCAAATGTAAAAGACCCACTCCAAAAATGGGCATCTAAAATGAACTGACACTTCTCAAATGAAGAAGAAACAGCACATAAATATATGAAGTAATGTTCAACATCACTGGTCACTCAAAAGATGCAAAGTAAACAAAGCTGAGATTCCATCTCACTCTAGAAAGAATGGCATTTACCAAGAAATCAACCAATAAATGATGGAGGGGGTGTGGGGAAAAGAGAACCTTTTTACTATTAGTGGGAGTTATACTACCTCAACCACTATGGAATCAATGTGGAGATTCCTGAAAACACTAAAACTAGGGGTTCCATGTGACCCAGTTATTCCTCTTTTTGATAGCTTCTCAAGGGAATTAAAAGCATCATATCACAGCAATATATGCACACTCATATTTATAATTGCAGTTTTTAGTGAGTAAATCATGGAAAGAGCCCAGATGTCCATCAACCAATAAATGAAAAAAGATGATGTGGTCTTTTTATACAGTGGAATATTACTGACATAAAGAAAGATAAGCCTGAGATATTTCAAGCTAAATGGATGCAAGTTGTGAGACTACTTTTGAGTCAGATAAATCATTTCACATAAAACATGCTTAAATATGCTGTTTCTCTGGTTTGAGAAACTTAAACTAGATTAAGGACTAAAAGGTAAAATAGATACTGGAGAAGAGGAAGAAAATATTCAAATGAATTGGGAATAAAAACCCTTTATTGGTACATTTTAGATGTATGTGATAACAACATTCATCACAGGAAATTTGTACCTGTATGTAATACATCTTGCTTCTTTTTTTTCCTGTTCCCGTCTCTTCCACCCCCCCTTGATACCTCTTCCTTTCTTTATTTAAAACAGTTTTGTGTTTTATTCTTTTTTTTTGAGACAGAGTCTCACTTTGTAGTTCAGGCTAGTCCTGAACAAAGCCTCGAACTCAGCAATCTTCCTATCTCTGCTTCCTGAGTGCTGGGATTACAGGTGTGACCCACCATGCCCAGCAGTGTGGTATGTGGTTACCGAGATTGAACCTGGGCCCTTGCATTTGCAAGGCAGGTGCCAGAACCACTGAGCTAAATCCCTGAACCTTTTTTTTTTCTTTTCCCTTCCTCCCTGCCCTTGTTCCCTTTCCCAATTGAGCATTTTAAAAAAATGCTTCTGATGGGCCGGGGAGTTAGCTCAGTGGTTCCAGCGCCTGTCTTGCAAGCATAAGGGCCCAGGATCAATTCCCCAGTAACCACATACCATACTGGGCGTGGAGACTCACGCTAAGCAGCAACCAGTACCACATACCACAGTGCCGGGCGTGGCGGCTCACGCCTGTAATCCCAACACTTGGGAGGCAGAGGCAGGAGGATTGCTGTGATGTGAGTTGGAGGCTGAGCTCAAGGCCAGCCTGAACCACAAAGCGAGACCCTGCCTCAAAAAACCTAAAAAAAAAAAAATGCTTCTGAATGCTGATAACTGAACACAGCACCATTCTCTATAACCATCATTATAAAAGGCATTGCTTGATTTGGCTTCTGCTTGTGTGTATCTTCTGCACCTCCAGAAAATACTCTCAAATGCTCTCCTTGCCCTTGCTTTGGGAGACCAAGGTAGTGTTCTCCAGTCACAATACCCTTTATTTGTGTTCTGCTACTCAAACCATAATTAGAATTTTCATTATTTCATCAAAGCACTTTTTAGATACCTATTATGTATCAAGGTACCTTTGCTATAGTGGTAAACAAGGAAAGTCACTAAGAGGAAAAAATTTGAATTCTATAGAGGTGGATAGCAAATTAAAGTTAGCCAAAAATGTATTTGGGTGTGTACGTACTTGCATGTACCAAAAATGTCATTTGTGATGCATGCTGTAGAGAGAAAAAGTCAGAAGAAGAGGACAGAGTATGAAGTTGCCTTTTTAAAGCCCTTGATCAAGAACATCCCTTTTAATAGTCAGAAACTAGAACAGGGTAAAGAACTAAACCAATCTGGCAGGAAATCTGGGAAAAAGCCTCCTAAGCAAAGAACATCACAAACGTACAGGGATGTTGAGTAAGGGAACTAGTCTGGCTGAAGCACAGAGTCAAGGGATAAGTGGCAAGATAATAATATCTAAGAGATAATAGAAGGATACAGAACCTGTATCTTATAGCACCTTGTGGGCCACAACAACGAGTTTCAATTCTAGGCTATGAACTTTTGGAAATTTGAAGACTGTCATTTTGCATTCACATTAGCTGCTGTGTGGAAAGCACGCTGTAGATGAAGGGGGCTGCCCAGGAAAAGGTATCTTCGACTAGAATCATAGTTGTTGACATGTGGTATGCTGTTTGCATTGAGAATGTAATTTGAAGGTAGTTTATAACATTTGCCAATGGGATAAAACGTAGAGATAAAAAGAATAAAATCTGTTCTATCTTCCCCATGTTTCTGACTACCCTGAAAACAGTGGTCCTATTTAACATATTTAGATCTTTAAACACAGAAAAAGTGTGATGTGTCTTACCTGAATGAATGGTTGCCAATATGTATTTATTTATTTATTTTGGTGGGCAAATATTGTTAGGGTCGGGCCAGGGATTTAGCTCAAGGGTACTGTGCCTAGCTTGGGAGTACAAGAGCCAGAATTAGATCCCCAACATTGAAAAAACATGTCACACACACACACACACACACACACACAGAGTTAGGGTGTCAAGCATGGAAATCAAGCACACAAAAGACAAAGGATTTAAAAGATTCCAGATTGGCGCAGGGTGGGGGTGGGGGTGGGGGTGGGGACGACGACAAAAAACAACCTAGATACATTTATGTTTTGCTGAACTTGCAAAACAATAAGCAACGTACCACTTATCTGAAAATTAAACACATATATGTAAAAATGCTCCATGTTTGGGACAACTGGGCAGGATGTGGGAGTTAAAAGAAATTAAAGAACCAGGGCAATTGCTGCTTTATTACAAAGTTTGCTATACCATCTGACTGGATTACTTAATAAACTGGGAAAGATCTCACCAACTACAGACAACTGAGAATAGTATGATACTGGGAATCTGGTAAACATATCATAAATCAATAATGTGTGCCTTTAAAAAAAGACAGACAAATTATGATTAACCAGAAAACTCTGTTAGAAGACTGGAAAGTATTTTTGAAATAACTCAAAGCCTACTCCAAATATTTGCAAATTACAGAATAACACTTCTATGCTTTTGAATGACATTCAGATTTATCCTTCTCAACTTTCTTCTGTGGAAGCATTATGTGTGCTTTCCTATAAGAAATTTATTGGAAACTCCAGAAACAGAACTCAGGAAAGGATTTTTAAAATAGTAGCCAGACATTAGAATCATCTAGGGAGGTTTTAAAAACATGAGCCTTCACTGAGTCTGCAGATGTAGCTCAGTGGTTCTATACCTGCCCAGGAAGCCTAAGGTCCTGAGTTCAATCCCTGATACCAAAAAACAAACAAACAAACAAAAATACCACAATATGAGCCCTTGAGGCCTAACCCAGATCAATTAAGTCACCTGTAAATGCTTTTCTAGTCATTCCATATGTAGCCTTGAGAACCACAAACTTTTTAAAGAAAAAAAGATCTAAACAGAAGATTTAAGTAAAAATCTCTTTCAAAGAAACTACGATTTTCTAAGTCATCAAATTTGAGCATTGGGTCAGAGTTAGAATTCTGTTGAAAGGACTCACCCTGGAAGTGCAGAAAAAGGATGTTTCATTCATAGGTTAGGGAAGGGTAGAAAATAATTTAATGTAGAATACCCCCGGCTCTGTGAAATATGCTGTTGGAATTTCAATCGGGATTGTGTTAAGAATATAGTAGTTGAAGGAGTATAGCCATTTTGATGATATTGATTCTTCCTACCCAGGGGCAAGGTATGTCTTTCCATTTTCTGTTATCTTCTACTATGTCCTTTTTCAGAGTGCTGTAGTTTTCAGAATAGAGGTCTTTCACCTCCTTTGTTAGACTGATTCCTAGGTATTTCATTTTTTTGGGTGTTATTGTGAAAGGGACTGACTTCCCAATTTCTATTTCAGTGGGTCTGTTGTTTGTGTATGCAAAGGCTATTGATTTTTGAGCATTGACTTTGTATCCAGTGAGGCTGGAAAAAAAATCCAAAAATTTATCTGGGGGCCGGGGAGTTAGCTCAGTGGTTCCGGCGCCTGTCTCGCAAGCGCAAGGACCTGGGTTCGATTCCCCGGTAACCACATAACAATACTGGGTGTGGAGACCCACACCCAGCAGCAACCAGTACCACATACCACAGTGTCGGGCGTGGTGGCTCACGCCTGTAATCCCAGCACTTGGGAGGCAGAGGCAGGAGGATTGTGATGTGAGTTTGAGGCTGAGCTCAGGGCCAGCCTGAACCACAAAGCGAGACC
>PVIR01004453.1:0-44869 GCA_004026965.1 Petromus typicus | reverse complement strand
CAAAAACCTAAAAAAAAAAAAAAAAAAATTCATCTGGAACCACAAAAGACCTAGAATAGCAAAAGCAATTCTAAGCAACAAGAACATGGTGGGGGGTATTATGATCCCCACCTGAAACTATACTATAAAGCCACTGTGATTAAAAACTACATGGTACTGGCAAAGTAACAGACCTGAGGATCAGTGGAGTAGATCAGAAGATCCAGAAACAACTCCAGATACATTGAGTCACCCCATCTTTGACAAAAAGAGCCAAAAATCCTCAACAGTGGAAAGACAGCCTCTTTAACAAATGGTGCTGGGAAAACTGGGCCTTAACTTGCCAAAGACTAAACTCTTTCACCGTGTATCAAGCTAAAATCAGGGTATATTTGAGACCTAAATATTAAAACAGACACACTAAACCTGCTTCAAAACAGGTTAGGTAAAACTCTTGAAGACATTGGCTTGGGGAAAGACTTCCTGAACAAAACCTCTATAGCACGAGAATTGGCAGCAAAAATCAACAAATGAGATCTCATTCTATTAAAAAGCTTCTGCACAGCAAAAGAAACCACAAATAGAGCAAAAAGGCCACAAACAATATGGAAAAGAATCATTACCAGCTGTTTCTCAGACAAAAGGCTACAATCTACAATATATAGAGCTTTAAAAAATCAGCCCACCCAAATTTAAAGACCCAATTCAGAAAGGGCCATTTGAAATGAACAGATACTTCTCAGAGGAAGAAGTAACAGCAGCTAAGAAGTGTATGAAGAAATGTTCCACATCACTGTTCATTTGAGAGATGCAGATGAAAACAACACTGAGATTTTATCTCATTCCACAAAGAACTGCTGCTATCTCAGAATTAGCCAGGAACAAATGTTGACAAGGCTGTGGAGAAAAAAGAACCCTTCTCCACTCTTGGTGGAGTGTAGACTCGTGTAATCTTTGTGGAAATCAATGTGGAGATTCCTCAAAAAGCTAGGACCAGAAGTCCCATTTGACCGGGCCATTCCTCTGCTAGGTATATACACAAAAGAATTAAAAGATTCATATCACAGAGACATCTGTGCACCCATGTCTACAGCAGCTGTTTGTGACTGCTAAATCTTGAAAACAACCAAAATGTCCATCAACTGGAGACTGGATAAAGAAGATGTGGTTCTTTTATAGAATGGATTATTATTTTACCATTAAAGATGATAAGACTGGGGGCCGGGGAGTTAGCTCAGTGGTTCCGGCGCCTGTCTTGCAAGCGCAAGGGCCCGGGTTCGATTCCCCGGTAACCACATAACAATACTGGGTGTGGAGACTCACCCCAGCGGCAACCAGTACCACATATCACAGTGCCGGGCGTGGTGGCTCACGCCTGTAATCCCAGCACTCGGGAGGCAGAGGCAGGAGGACTGTGATGTGAGTTTGAGGCTGAGCTCAGGGCCAGCCTAAACCACAAAAGCGAGACCCTGTCTCAAAAAAAAAACCTAAAAAAAAAAAAAAAAAGATGATAAGACTGAGTCATTCATACTCAAATGGATATACCTTCAGTACATCCTCATAGGTGAAAGAAATAGGTCACACATGTGCAAATATCATGTCTTTTCTCTGATATCAGAAAATGAAGATGTAAATGAGTTCTAGGATATATAGTTGATATTGTGAAACAAAATATTTAAAAGGAAATAGGGTACAGGAGTAAACAATGAGAGGAAAAAGAATGATAGTAATAAAAAAAGGAAACAAAGCTTATGTATATAGGGGGTGGGAGGTTGCAGGGTGGGTGAGAGAATGGGAAAAAATGAGAATCAAGTCATGTCATATTCTAGTACAAACTCTCACTGTTGAATGGAATGATGATGTGTATTCATAATGTACCAATAAAGATATGAATTTAAAAAAAAAAGAATACCCCTGGCCCACCCCACCTGGGCTTACATTTTTGAATTATAAACAATACTAAAGATTCAATGTGAGATATCTTTTTCTTGTAAAGCTGTTCTAATTTACTACTGCACAGCTAAAAACATTTCCAGGCAAAGAAATCTTTCCCTAAAGGTGGACAGCAGTAACACTCTAGTAGTCTGTCTCTTCTCTTACACTTCCATCATCACTCATCAATAACTAATTTTTAAGGACTGTAGATTCATTACATCATTTAAAGCAATACAGGAGCAAAATTCCTAGTACTCAACTATGAATTAAGCGCATTTTTTTGGGAAACAGGGTCTCACTTGGGTAGTTCAGGCTCGCCCTGAACTCAGCCTTGAACTCACAGCAATCCTCCTGCCTCTGCCTTCCTGAGGGCTGGGATTTCTGACCTGAGCCACTGTGCCTGGCACTGTAGTATGTGGTTCTGATTGCTGGTGGGGTGAGTCTCCACACCCCAGCATTGTGGTATCTGGTTCCCAGTATGGAATCAGGGGTCTTGCACTTGCAAGGCAGGCACCAGAACCACTGAGCTAAATCCCCAGCCCCTAAACAGATTTTTTAAAGTAATTCTATAACGCACAAGGCTAGGGATTCTGGCCTCAGTGGTGGCTTACTCCTGTAATCCCAGCTCTCAAGAGGCAGAGGCAGGAGGATTGCTGTGAGTTTAAGGCTGAGCACAGAGCCAGCCTGAACTACAAAAGTAAGATCCTGTCTCCAAAAAGAGGAAAGAAAGAAAAAAATTCTATAGTACATGACAGTAAAGCAAAACTTTAATAGGTGACAAATCTCATCTTCCCAAATACAGAGACGACTGCCAGTTTATTTTTCAATTATACTGTAAAACCATCTGTCCTGGTTTTAAAGCACAAGCTGATCTTCACCTCATTCTAGATCTTCAAACTGATACTAGTTGTATTTTTAAATACCAAAGAAGTGACAAAATTTCTATCTATGATCAAGAATATACTTTAAAAGAAGGGGGATACTTGGACCTATTTTTACTTATCCTGACTCAGACCTTGCTATAAACAACTGGTTCAGACTGACAGGTGAATGGGTACAAACAAAATTTGGCTATTGGGTCAAGTAAATCAAGGTTGAAGGTGAAACATCTTTTTCCTTAAACATCTGGTTTTAGGAAATTTGAAATTAGAGCATAGGACCTCTTCATATTTTTAAACTCAGCTAATCAATGAAGTATTTCCCACAATAACATTGCTTAGTTTGTCTTAATTGTGCAAACAAAATACTGACTAGCACAAAGGCTTAGAGAACACAAAATAAAATAGGTTTCAGGTATTATTTGCCGGCCTGGAATCATCACCACAGGAAAAATAAAAATCTGGAGGGTTTTGTTCTTTTTGTGTTTGTTTTGTTTTGTTTTGAGACAGGGTCTCACTCTGTAGTTCAGGCTGGCCCTAAACTCATTATGTAGCCCAGGCCAGCAGAGAACTCACAGCAATCCTCCTGTCTCTGCCTCCTGAGTGCTGGGATCACAGGCGTGAACCACCACACCCAGCATTGTGATATGTGGTTATGAGGATCAAACTCAGGACTTTGAGCTTGCCAGGCAGAAGATGGAACCACTGAGCTAAAGCTCCAGCCCAAAACAAAAATATGATGTCAAACATATAAGATATAAAACTAGTGGATGAGAGTTCTAAAACTGGAAAGGGCAGGCAACATCAACTCTACCATGTACTTAGCTGTGCATCAATCTATTACATTTAAGGAGATTAATACTACTAATTATGATGAGAATCTGTGAGAGTATATATAAACACTTTGTACAATGCCTGGCATATAGTCTTAAATACTGTCATCATCATTACTGTTAAACAATAATACAATTCTAATGCGGGCAGGGACTTTCAAGTTATTCAATCCAAATATTTTCAGCATATACTTCTTTTCATGGTATCATTCTTATCTTGGAACTTTTTAAAAAACCCATCACTTTGAATCAAGCTTCACCCTCTAGCCTCAGATTCTCAAGTTTGGGGCCTGTGTGTGTGTGTGTGTGTGTGTGTGTGTGTGTGTGTGGTTTTATTTTGTTTTGTTTTGTTTGTCAAGACAGAGTCTCGCTTTGTGGTTCAGGCTGGCCCTGAGCTCAGCCTCAAACTCACATCACAGCAATCCTCCTGCCTCTGCCTCCTGCTGGGTGTGAGTCTCCACACCCAGTGTTGTATGTGGTTACTGGGGATCAAACCTGGGCCCTTGTGCTTGCAAGCCAGGCACCAGAACCACTGAGCTAAATACCTGGCCACAATCTGTGTTTAAATAGCACTCCAAGTAAGTGAGGGAGCATTCTACTACACTTCTACTCAAATTCCTTAACATATGAAGAAATGCAAATGTGGAGACATTATGATCCGCCCAAAATAACAATCATGGAGACCATTTATCTAGAATCTATTATATTATGCCAGGTACAACACAGGCCACCTTAGAAGTTTTTTTTTTTTTTTTTTAATTGAAATGTTAGAAGTTTTTATCTCAGGTCCACATGACAGACCAGTCAGATCACAATTGATACAGTAAATAAATGCTAAGGTTTAGGTAGCTTGTCAATAGTTGCTTAATTTTTAATAGGCAAAGCCAGCATTCAAACCAAAATAAGTCTGAGAGAGACAGAGACAGACAGACAGACAGGGCAGGCAGGCAAGCAGGCAGGACAGGCAGGACAGGCAGGCAGGCAGACAGGAAGGCACCACTGGAATATTTGACCTGTCTTCCTGTGAGACAGAAATGGAGAAAGGGTTTTATAAATAAGTGAAACAGCTCCAGATTAGTAAGAATCTTGATTGTTCAAGGCAAGGAGGGAAGAGTATCAAAATACAGATAACAGTAAGAGATAAGAGCAAAAAAAAGGGACAAGGCCTCACAGAATCTTAAAGGTTTTGGCAGCAAGTTTAGAGTTTATTCAAAAAGCAAGGAGAAACTTAGGGAGGGTTTTAGAGAGAGAGAGCGGAAATAATACACATTTTCAAATGACTGCTTCAGCTGAAATAAGAGTAAGAGACTTAGAAAAAAATAAATACAAAGAAACCAGTTAAGAAGTTACTGTACTGCTATTAGATCTTGAAGAGACAATAGTGGCTATGAATATAAAGTCAAGCAAATTATATTTTTTAAATAACCAGAAAGTCTTGTAGGAAACTCAGAGCACCGAATACAAGAACTAAGGTAGGCTCCTAAACTCACCACATATTATAATTGGGAAATGGGGAATAAAATAATGGGGAAAATAATGGGGAATGTGAAGGGGATTGCAGTAGAATAAGCTGGTTTTAGCAAGGATAATCAAGAGCTGTTATAAGCATATTACATTTAAAGTATTTACAAAACTGGCAGTTTATATTTCAATAATCTAAGAACACATATTTGGAATAAGTGTGACTGAGAGTACAGATCAAAACGGCAGGAAGAGAACAAGCAGAAGTCTTTGCTGAGGTTAGGGGTAAGGCAACATTAATTCCATCTTTTGATAATGTAAGGAATTCTGACTTATGGATCTGAGTCTACCTGATATATTTCTTCTGAAAGTCAAATTATCAGCAGTACTTAATTTCAATCCTTTCATCCCCTCTACCTGGCCTCTAATTTATTTCACATTCTTTTCTGAACCTAAGAATACTTGAAAAAGAAGTAGAATTCACTTCTATCTTTCAGAGATAAGATTCTGAACTATTTGAATGCAATATGCTGTCTTGAATGTTTGGCTTTGAAGTAATTTAGGCTGTTGTCTCTTATAGTTCAGTCACACCCACAGAGGGGTCCACAGCATTATTTTCTCTACTTGTATAAAAGTTTATATTTTTATAACAAAAAATAAAAGAGAATGAAGAAGGTTGGAAAATACTAGACAGTGAGAACTTCTCTCAGTGGGGTGGGGGGCTTTAAAAAGAGATACAACTAAGGATTTCCATGTGTGATCCAGATACTCAGATTCAAGGTTTACCAAAAGATTTTAAATGTGATTATTTTTTTTCCTTCCTAAACTATATAGTTACTTAAAATGTCTGGTAGAAACCCAACAAGTCTCCAAAGAGCTAATCAAGTAAGCTATATCTAGTCAAACTTTTCTTAATGTACCGACCTGGTTTAATACAATTTCATCATTTTAAGCACCTCTTACATTAGCTTTAGAAACTACAGAAACATCCACATAACTGAAAAAGTATCAAGGGTTCTTACACTAGTTTAAAAATTACCACTACATATATTTTATGAGGCTCATTACTCAATAATCTTAGTTATTAAGAAGTTGGACACTACATATCTCTCTATGGGTCACAATCCTATAGGTCAAACAAAATGCATGCTGCATTTGAGAAGAAAATCATGGCAATCATCAAGTAAAACCATCTAAATTAATCTATATTTATTATTCTATTCTGTGTAGTGCTGGAGACTGATCCTATAGGCTGTCCTGAGCTAGGTAAACTCTCTAAAACAATGCTAGGCCACCAACCCATAGTAAAGAAGTCATTTAAAGTGTTATTTTTCTCTGCACATAAACTTGGCATGCCATAGAAACTTACATTTCAAAGAAATCTGGTACAGTTCTCAATTCATCACATAGCTTAGATTTTATTCTACATATACAATCACATGTTCATCTCCATGTATTCAACCCTCTAGATATAAAGTATCAAGTGTCTATTCTGCTAATATAAATGCCCTTCCCTGGAAACACTGAGGACTAAAATGATCCACAAAAAAAAAAAAAAAAGAAAGACTGTCATCATGAAAACTCACATTTAAATTGATTTCTTCAATGGAAATAGACACAACCAACACATTAAATACATTCGCTGCCCAAAGGCCTAACTTTCAGTTCTACTGTTTGGCAGGTTTTCTGCATGGCCTGCTCCACCCAGGTTCTTTTTTTTTTTTTTTTCAGACATTTTATGAAGATTTAGAAAGAACTTTTTTTTTTTTTAAGGTTTTTTGAGACAGGGTTTCGCTTTGTAGTTCAGGCTGGCCCTGAGCTCAGCCTCCAACTCACATCACAGCAATCCTCCTGCCTCTGCCTTCCCAGTGCTAGGATTACAGGCGTGAGCCACCATACCCGGCACTGTAGTATGTGGTACTGATCGCTGCTGGGCATGAGTCTCCATGCCCAGTATGGTATGCGGTTACTGGGGGATCGAACCCGGGTCCTTGAGCTTACAAGACAGGTGCCGGAACCACTGAGCTAAACCCCCGGCCCAGAAAGAACTTCAGAAAGAGGAATCTTTTCAGTGTTCAAAAGTAAAACCGAAACGTCACACTGCTCATAATTAAAAAGATAATGCAAATACAATTTAATTAACTGTCATTATTAATCAAGTTATGCCAAAACACACTTTCTGTAATATGTGTAAAGTGAAAAATAAAGCAAAATGTTCATGGTTACACTTAGTTTTTAGGTAGAGACCTAGGTCAAACAAAAAGCAGCTAACCTTTTATGAAAAGGGCAGGGGGAAACACACAATTCTTCAATTATTCAGATGAAAATAAAACAATTCTGTTTGTTATTGGGGGTCGCTATAGAGTACAGCTGGAATACACTATAACAGAGTAGGAAGCAGATACGACCTCCCAGCAAAATGTCAGACCTTTCTCCCCAAACTACTTTCTTCTAAACTGTGCACACTTGGCTCCTTGGCTTACTTTTACTTCCATCCCCCGGCTTTCCTTTCTAATGTACTCACTTACTCTTAACTCATACTCATCTGTTTAATACCCAGTAGTCAAAATGGCACTTTATGCTATATTTTCTTAGAGATATTCCAACCAAACATGATCTTCCTCTTCTCTAAATCTTAAGCCATTCTTCGGGACGCATATTTTTTTTCTGCTCTGTATTTATCACATGTAACTAATTATATATTTAAATTAGCATCCTTAATCAAAACTTTAACATAGCACATTATTCTCAGCCCACAAACCCTTACACATATAGCAAGCAATAGATTTTTTAAAATTTGATTTAATTTCCTTGACACAACTCCTCAAATTTTTCAGGGTGCACTTAATTTGTCAATGTCTGCAATGTAGCTTGTTTAAAATTTTTCACAAGAATGACTCAACCTTGGTGGGAAAATTCAGATAAAAATGGACATAAAGTGTGTTATAATCCATTCCCAAGCTCCTCTACTGTCTTCAAAAATGAACACTGATAAAATGCAGCTAAAGCTTGATAAGTGTTCTGCTCTGTGTCAGTCAAGCCACTCACAAACAGAGAACCACATTTCCTCTTTCCTTGATTTTAGTAGACTATGATTCCGACATATGCCAAGTATATACTAGCTTTCAGTTCTATAAATCTTAAGCATGCTTGGGTGTTTGGGTATGCATGTGGCTAAGTAATTTTAAAATACTATGTCTAATATAAAGATAGAGGTAGCATTCCTTACCTGACCCACAGGTCACACTTGCAGCAATAGCTACACTTACAGAGTAATCATAGTAAGGACAAGTGAAAGAGTAACATACATAGAGGCAAGTTTTAACTCTAATCAAAAGCTGTGTGATATAATTATAATTTAATTTCTCAATTGACGCCAAACACTAACAATCAATCCTATAAGCACCAGACATAGTACTGTCATTAACAATTTATAACTTGCTATAGTAGCCTTAAGTTTTAGGGGAGAAACAAATATTAATTTATTAAAAAGAGAAGGCAGGGACTACTAAGTGTCACTTTACTGCTGTATCCTCAAACAATAATATCTGGGATGCTATAAGAGAGCACTGTCTAAAGACTAAATGAAAAAAAAAACCTAAGCCTTTATCAAAGTAAAACGCAGTGGTGCTTCAGTTCTTAAAACAACTCTTTCCACGATTCCAATTGCAAACCAAAGTGGTTGCAAATTAAATGTTATTTCCCCATAAGGTGGATAGTGATTCTAACCACTGTACTTGATTTGGTTCATGACCAATTATGTTTGAGGCCAGAAGAATCACAGACTTACGTTCATAAACCAAGGCAACACTGTGATAGTGCAGGTGATACTCCCTATCTATGGCTTCCACATCCACGGGTGTAACCAATAGATTGAAAACATTCAGGAGATTAATATAAAAACTTTTTGGGGTGATTTTTCCTAAATAATATAGCCCAACAGCTATTAATCTCCACAGCATTAGGTATTATATTATTCAGTGAGACATAATTTAAAGTTTATGGGAGGAGTTATCTGCAAATATTAAAGCCATTTTATAGAATGAATTAGACAACCTCAAATGGACGGGGGTCCTGGAACCAATCTCTCATGGACACAATGGACAACTTTACTGCTGTTTGTTCATCACTTCCACAATGGCATTTAATCAGTTTGTTGGAACCAAGTTTAAAACTCACAAGCGAAGAAATGTATAATGCCTAACACGTTTTGAATACTATACCAAATACAATTAAATACAAAGTGTCTAGATGCTTCAAGTCAAAAGTTACTTTATAGTTTCTGACATCAATCTTTTCTTCTCCTTGACACCAATTCCTCCATCAAGGTTTTTTCTCCTCCTGTAACACTCATCTACCTCTATGTAGACATACACACCTCAAATATTCTAGCCAGTGTGGAGAACACCAGAGAAAACCAGCATTTTGAGTAAAATAAACCTAATTCTAGCTCTTGATTGCAACCAATTAATGAGCTGTGTGTCCTAGGCAAGTCACTCATTATCCCCATCTGTAAAAATAGTAACTTCTGGGGCTGGGGAGTTAGCTCACTGGTTCCAGTGCCTGTCTTGCAAGCGCAAGGGCCTGGGTTAATTCCCTGGTAACTACACACAATACTGGGTGTGGAGACTCATGTCCAGCAGCAATCAGTACCACATACCACATACCACAGTGCCGGGCGTGGTGACTCACACCTGTAATCCCAGCACTCGGGAGGCAGAGGTAGGAGGATTGCTGTGATGTGAGTTTGAGGCTGAGCTCAGGGCCAGCCTGAACCACAAAAGCGAGACCCTATCTTAAAAAAAAAAAAATTAGTAACTTCTAACACTGACATCGAAAATTTCAGCAACAGAAAGCATTTTTAGGTGACATTGTTAAAAGAAATAAAATTTTCAAAAGCAATTTGGGCTCTAAGGGTAAAGCCGCCATGGCTATTTAAATTAGCATAATAATGAAATTTAAGACTGTTTCTATTTTCTAATCAAGAAAAACACATAATGCAATTCAGAAGGATTAAAAACAAATGCAAATCATCTCTCATCTCTTCCATCCTTCAGAAATAACCATAGTGCAGAACTGTGCTGCTAACATTTTGTTGCAAAAATATGGAGAATACCATCTAAAATTACAAAATAATTTCAAAAACATGTTTCACAGCTGGATTAGTATTTTTACCATAAAAACGCAGGACTAGGGGAAAAGTCTTGTAGTTCAGGCTGTCCCTCAGCTCAGCCTCAAACTCACATCACAGCAATCCTCCTGCCTCTGCCTCCCAAATGCTGGGATTACAGGCGTGAGCCACCACAATCAGCACTGTGGTATGTGGTACTGATTGCTGCTGAGCGTGAGTCTCCACACCCAGTATTGCATGTGGTTATACCCAGGGATCAAACCCAGGTCCTTCCGCTTGCAAGACAAGCACTGGAACCACTGAGCTAAATCCCCGGCCGGGAAAAAGTCTTTTTAAGAAAGAGTGCAGAGGCAACTATGTATCACATATAAAAGACTATAGACTGTAACTAACTCCAAGTGGGTAACAGACCTACCTACCTGCATGTAAGAGCTAAAACTGAAACTCAAGGAAGAAAGCACAGAATTATGTTCTTGATGACCATGGATTAGGAAATAATTTCTTATGCTATGACACAAAGAGCTGCACAGGAGTCATATGTTGCAGAGAGGGATACAATGTAAGAGTTGTGCTATTATGCTCTTCTGTTCTACAAACATCATGCAGTGGTAGTGAACCTATGGCA
This sequence comes from Petromus typicus, assembly GCA_004026965.1. Taxonomy (NCBI): domain Eukaryota; kingdom Metazoa; phylum Chordata; class Mammalia; order Rodentia; family Petromuridae; genus Petromus; species Petromus typicus. The sequence goes on along the minus strand of PVIR01004453.1, from coordinate 34,027 downwards.
GGTGCAGCACAGTGGGCTACTGAACCATCACACAAACCTACACGGTAGAGATCGTTCAATGGGCCTTCTTCAAGCAATCGAGACAACAACATCAGGATAATCTTAAAGAAGCTGCCAATACGACACGGGACTTTTTGACAAAGAGTTGCTTTTAGTGAACAGAAGAATGCCCTAAGAATAAAGACATAATAAATTCATAAGTCAGAAACATAGTTGTTATCTAGTACTATGTACTGTACATAATACTCTGTGCTGTATTTTTTACACAGTTAGTATCACAGAACTGAGGTAATGGCCAGAATTTGCATTCCCAACAAATTGGACTGGTCTGAGGACCACCCCAAGAATAACTGATTAAACGGCAAATGTAAATATCCAAATAAAACTTTAAATACTGCTACTATAATTATGGCACTCTAAATGTAGAAACATGTACATTTTTCACAATGAAAGTATTTTATAGATACATGAAAGAGAAATGCAGAGAGGCCTATGTACACACAAAAGACAATTTTAGACAGTTTCGGAGTTAGATTTACTATGTTTAATAAGAGATACTATACTGAGCTAAGTATTTGCAAAATGATTTAATTGCTTGTCTTCTGCCTTTCTTCATTCTAAGTGCACACACATGTAAAATTCATTTTTTTAGTATCAACTTCATTATGTAAGAACCTGGAGAAAAACATATCTATTGCCTAAATAATGTCATCTTAAACTGTCCCAGTCTTTCCTGCCCCTCCACAATAGTTCTATCCAATGTATTTCACATCAATGTGCCTGCCACACCTAGATGAATACCAAATGTCACTGATCACTAACACACATCACTGTTTTCCTACTGATGGCTCAACTCGTCGTCACATAAAACTGTTTGTAGCAATATCTAACTCAGGTGGTTAGCGAACCACAAAATCTTGGAGAAGGGGGACAGGGTAGGTGAAGATACACAACAGTTTTATCATTCTGAAATGCTACTTAAATTCTCATATATATTAAATATAAAAGACGGCTAAAAGAACAGAAATTCAGGTACAGTAGTTGCAGAAGTGATTAATTTTATATTTATAAAAACAGACAATGTAAGTAGATATTAAACTACTTCCATTTCCCTATAGGCTAAACTATAAGTAGTATGCATACTTTAAACTAAAAATTTAGGGCCAAGGATTTAGCTCAGTGGTTCCTACATCTGCTTTGTAAGCAGCATCTGCCTTATAAGCACAAGGTCCTGAGTTCCATCTCCATAACATACCACAATGCTGGGCATGGAGACACACGCCTGTAATCCCAGCACCCAGGAGGCAAAGGCAGGAGATTGCTGTGAGTTCCAAGCTGGCCTGGACTACAGAATGAGTTCAGGGCCAGCCTGAACTACAAAGTGTCTAAGGAAAAAAAAAAAAAAAAAAATTTATTGGGGCTATGGATGTAGCCTGGCAGCGTAGTGAGTTCGGTACTCCAACAACAAACATTCTAGTTCTCACAACTAAAAACCCTTTTACATTTCCACTCATTAATGCATAAAGTAAGATGAAACAAATGCATTAAACTTGAATAAGGAGTCCATGCTAAATACAAAGGATTATCTTGCAGAACAAGATCCACTTCACAGAACCCAAAATCTCAGAGACAAAAAAACCCCACTGAAGTGTTCCTCTCTTTTATAGTCTGTATTCTGCAATGAAGGGGTCTCTGGAGGGAGTCAGTGAGTGCTTAGAGGCCTACACCAAAATAAAGAACTTCACATGCAGTCAAAGGTGGGCTTTTTTAAGAGGCGGCTGGATCTAGAGGGTGTGACTGATTGATGGTGCAGTGCTAGGATTAAGGGTGGGTGATTACTAAATTAATTCACTGACTGGTTTGGCAACACCCTAATCCCTGGAGCCTAGACAAAATAAGGGACAGAAGAGGCTTGTCTTGCTTTTGCTTGCTTTGCTACCTTCTGCTTGCTGTGAACTGATTTGTCTCTGGAAGGCTTATCTGTCAGGCCACTGTGCCCAGAAGCCAGCAGACTATGGACTGAAACCTCTACAAAATTTGAGTCAACCAGCAACCAGAACCACATACCACAGTGCCGGGCGTGGTAGCTCACGCCTGTGATCCCAGCACTCAGGAGGCAGAGGCAGGAGGATTGCTATAAATTTGAAGCTTGCCTGAGCTACACAGTGAACTCGGGCCAGCCTGAACTACAAGTGAGACCCTGTCTTAAAAAAAAAAAAAAAAAGAGCCAAATAAACCTTTCCTCCCTTAACTTTGGGCATCAGATATTTTTTTCACAATGAGAAAAGTAACTAAGACAGTAAAATAATAAGAAGTAAATAAGCAATTATCAACTTGAGACTCCAGAAAAATAAACTGTGATACAACCATAACTGTGGCTCTTTGTTAAGTTAAATTCATCATATTATAGTGATACATGCATACCTATGTTTACAGCAGATCAATTTCTAACAGCTAAATCTTGGAAACGACCTATATACCCACCACCAGGTAAATAAATAAAATGTGCTATTTATATATAATAGTACTACTCTGTCATAAAGAAGGATAAGGTTGAGGCACTTGTAGGTAAATGGATGCACCTTGAGAATATTAAATGAAATAAATCAGACACAAATCTTTTAAATATCACGTGGCTTTTCTTATATGAGAAACCCCAAATATAAATAAAGAGTAGAATAAAGGAAAAATAACAGGAAACAGAGGAGTCTTTCTTCAAATGGGAAGAACAAGAGATGGAGAGTGGGAAGGAAGGGAAAAGATATTTTAAAAGAATGGAAAAAAACTCAGCTTTTTAATATGCAAAGTGGAGTAAGGTATCAGAAGAGCAGGGAAAGATGGGAGGGTAAGTGGACAAAGAGTTAAGATATATTAACCACACGTTCCAAATCACATATTAGGAACTGCAAATGTGTAAAAATGAAATTAATTTTAAAAACATCTTCATAGGGGCCGGGAATTTAGCTCAGTGGTTCCAGCACCTGTCTTGCAAGCGCAAGGGCCCGGGTTTAATCCCTGGTAATTACATATAATACTGGGTGTGGAGACTCATGCTTAGCAGCAATAAGTACCTTATAGCACAGCACCAGACGTGAGGGCTCACGCCTGAAATCCCAGCACTTGGGAGGCAGACAAAGAAGGATTGCTGTGATGTGAGTTTGACACTGAACTACAAAGCGAGACCCTGTCTCCAAAAAAAAAAAAAAAAAAAAAAATCTTCATAGTTAATGCAAAAAGAGTAAATAAAAAAACAAATGGCACTTTCCATCCTTTCCAGACCTTGTATCCATGGTTCCTAGCCCTTGCAAACATTAACCATGTTTTCTTATGTACCTTAAAATTTGAATGAAGATGAAAACTCACATTAGATCACCAAACAAGTCCTCATAGCTCCACCCTCTTCTGGAAAGATGACTAACCAGTTAAAGAAAAACTAAATAAACTGACCAACCTGAAAATAGATCATATTAAAGCACAGACTCTAGAGTTTACAAATAAAGTTTCTACATTTGTATTTAAAAGGCGAATTGCGGTGGGGGGATTTAGCTCAGTGGTTTGGTGCCTGCCTTGTAAGCACAAGGTCCCAAGTTTGATCCCCAGTACCATGTACCACAATGCCAGGCGTGGGCATGATGGCTCACACCTGTAATCCCAACACTTGGGAGGCAGAGGCAGGAGGAATACTGTGCGTTAAAGGCTTACCTTGGCTACCTAATGAGCTCAGGGTCAACCTGAACTACCTTGTCTCAAAAAAAAGGCCAACTGCATAGATACAAAATAAAGAAGATCTTATGAGAGAAAAGATTTGACAGGCTGGATAAGGCTGCTAAAGTAGTTCAAGGCACAATAATAAAAACAGTATATTCAGAATGGGGACGGCAATAGTACTACTAGATTCTATAATAAGAGTCAAGCCACAGTTGTCTCAAAGCACAATCCACAGAGAAACACAAAGAAGCAACAGATCTAAAAATGGTTAAAAGAAAGCCAGGTAGTATAGATAAATGAGACTGAAGCAGAAGAATCATAAATTCAAGGCGAAGCCAGCCACGGCTACACATGCCTGTCATCCCAACTCTCAGGGGTGAGGAAGGAGGATCACTACAAGACTGACGCAAAAAGAATACATAGTGAATCCAAAGCTAATCTACACTATAAAGCAAGACTCAAGTCTCAAAATGATGTTGATGATCAAGGCCAGCCTGGGAAACAGAGATCATCAATGGCTCATATGCATACAACTGTATGTAATTATGAACTGTTGACCAAAACTGAATTCTAAATATTACTTATAATTATCCACAATTTTTAGAGTAGAAAAGTCAACCAGATTTTTCACTGTCAGCAATAAAAATATCTATGAGATAGGTCATATTCACATGAAGAGGCCAAAATACTCAAGAACACCTTTATATTACTAAAATGAAATGAATGTAAGAAAACTGGCTAACCACTACTCTGGACAGAAAAATATTCTTTGTAGATTAACATGTAAGTTTAATGCCAACTTCAGAAGTCCCAAAGGCAAGTCATATAAAAATAAGTGCTTTTGAGACACAAGCCAGCTAATTTAGGAAACCTGGCGAGAGGATTTAGTTCTCCATAATGAAAGAGAAAAATGTTTCTGATGGATAAAAGGGCTTACTTCTATAAGATTACTAAAACATGTAGAAGAAAATATTTCCAAACATCTTGAAACATGAATTTCCACTATTTTAGGCAAAGAGCTCAAGAGAAAAATGATCACCACACAAAAATTTAAACTACACATACTTTTTTATCTTATCCAACTTTAACCCCAATATTTTAAAATTATTAGATCTGCTTCATCAAAAATCGTGTAAGTACTATTTTTAAACAATGAAAATGCTCAATTTCACAAACAGTTTATAAATGCAAATTTAAGTAGAGATGGCTATTTTTTAGTCTTTTGTTTAGCAATTATTTAAAAAGGATCATTCTGGGCAGGGAATTTAGCTCAGTGGCACTGCACCTGCCTTGCAAGTCCGAGTTCAATCCCTGATACCAGAAAAGGATAATTCTGCACACCAAACTACACACATAATACACATGCGTGCGCACGCACGTAACCATAACTGAGAATCTTTTTGGAAAAGAATAAGATTTTGGAAAATAACAGTCTTTTGAACTGTTAACCTATTTTTAGACTGAGACCTTAAATAAATTAATACAAAAGCTGTTGGGTCAAACAGCAAACATTAGAAAGCCTAACAGTAAAATAATCACGTATGGTGGTGTGTCCTCAAACCCAGTGCTCTGAGAGACTGAGGCACAAGGATCTCAAATTCAAGTCCTGCTTAGGCATCCTAGTGAAATGCTCTCTAAAAATTAAAAAAGGAGGGGATTGGGGATGTAGCTCAGTGCAAAAGAGCCTAAGATCAATCTCTAGTACAACAAAAGAAAGAGATGGATAGCACAATATTGAGCAAAACAAATCATTTATGCTTTTCTTTCCATACTATTTCAACCCAAGGAATTTCTAAAATGTCAACTTTATAAAAACCCAACTCTCTAAGTACATAACAGTGATATATGCATGCACATAGCTATGACATACATCAAAAAATATGGGACTTTCAGACTGCTAAAGATAAAGAAAAAAATAAAAACAAGCACATCAGTTTCAGAGTTAAATACCTGTAAGTGCTCATATACTAAAATTGTCACAGCAATTCTGTGAGGTTATTTTCGTAGCAAGATATAATCAAGAAAATCTGAGGTTCAGAACCTACAATGACAGAGCTAGTAAAAAAGTGGAGCAAAAACTTAGGACATCAAAATCTGCCAGATCTCATATAAAATGATGTTAAACAACCTACATTCATCCTCCTATATACACTTTAACACCTAACACAATGTAAGTGGTATTTATACTGTACTGCTAATGAAACAACAAAAAAATCTGTTTGTTAAATAGATGTAAATCGTCTACCAAATATTTTTTATCTGTAATTGAAACATCAAATGCACAGCGCCAAATGAACTATCCCAAATAAAATGTTTTTTGCCCAATGTCATTACAAAAGACCAAGCAACATTAGGATACATTCTGATTCACATCTGTAACTATTTGCCTTTTATAAGGAGATCTTACTACTTTATTATCCATGGGAGAAAGGGAAAAAAAATCAATGAAAAGTTTTAATTAGCCAACCAAAGATAAAATTACAATAGTATTTTGGAAAAAATGAAGTCTGTCTTTCAAGGCCTGTATTCTCAAAATTTTCAATGTCTTTTCCTACACTTACGGTATACCAAAACTAGGCACGGTCAAGAAATATTAACTGAATGAATGAAAGAATAAAATAAAATTTAAAACAGAACAATAAACTTCAGATTTCCACCTCAGACCCTAGAGGCCTATAACAACAAAATCCTTAAATACTAGTTGGCTACTAATTACATGTTCAAAATTAAACCAAAAAAGTCAAACTAATTGCTAATTCCTAGGGCTCTCTGAACCCAAAATATGACTCTGCATTCTTTGTCATTTATGCACATGTATAGTAACTGGGCAAGGTGACATTGGCCTTTAATCTCAGTACCTTGGGAAGCCAAGGCAGGAGGATTCAAAGTTCCCATCCACCCTGGGCTACATGGCAACTTAATGAGACTCTGTCTCAAAATAAAAAATGGGCTGATGATGCAGCTCAGTGCAAAAGACCAGAGTTCTTCCCTGTGGTGACCAAAAAAAAAAAAAAGTTGTAAAATATTTCAGACATTAGTTAACAGTACCAAGGAGACAAGCTTTAGACATTATTCTATCATTCTGTTTCTTCCCTCAGAATCATTCTGAGCATTTTCAAAAACTGATAACCAGCATTATGAAATGCTGAAACCAGCATTTTCAAAAATTGATAATTTTTATATGATATGAAAGGAATGGAGTGGAGAAGCATGAATCAACATTCTTTTAAATGATCCTGTTATTCTCCCTCTGGGTATCTTCCCAAAAGGGTTGAAGCATCACTTCACAGCAATGCATGCACAACCATGTTTACAGCAAAAGTGTGTAATAGCTAAATCTTGGAAACAAGCCAAATGCCCGTCAACCAATGAATGGATAGAAAACATATGGTTCTTTTAAATAACCATTCAGCCATAAGGAATGATAAACTTGAGACATTTCTAGGTAAATGGATGCACCATGCAACCATGAAATACATCAGACACATATATGTAAATATCTCATTGTTTCTCTAGTGTGAGAACTGAAAGTGTAAGTAAAACCAAAATGTATAGTAGATACTGTGAAAAGGGAAGAAACTACCCAAAAATGAAAGAGGAATGAGGGGATATGCAAAAAATGATAAAGTGGAAACAAAGCTTTGTTAGGAGTAACAAAGGAGGGGAAGAGGGGCTGAAGAGAGGGGAGGAGAATTGGAAAAAGAGGTATCAAAGGCCGAGGATTTGGCTCAGTGGTTCTGGCGCCTGTCTTGCAAGTGCAAGGACCCAGGTTCCATCGTGGGAACCACATACAACAATGCTGGGTGTGGAGACTCACGCCCAGCAGCAATCAGTACCACATACCAAGTGCCGGGAGTGGTGGCTCATGCCTATAATCCCAGCACTCAGGAGGCAGAGGCAGGAGGATTGCTGTGATGTGAGTTTGAAGCTGAGCTCAGGGCCAGCCTGAACTACAAAGCGAGACCCTGTCTCAAAAAAAAAAAAAAAAATTTCCTAACTCTGGGTAGGAAGGTGACTTACTATTCATTCAAAAAGGGAAAACTCATTACTTGAAAAGATCAGAGTGCTAAAACAATATATAATGGGTCCCTGTGAGACTGACTTAAAATTCTATTCTATTATAAATCACCCTTTTTTGAGACAGGGTCTCATTCTATAGCTTAGGCTGGTCCTGAACTTGGCCTCAAACTCACAGCAATCCTGCCTCTGCCTCCCGAGTACTGGGATTATAGGCATGAGCCACCACACCTGGCACTGTGGTATGTGGTACTGATTGTTACTGGGCACAAGCCACCAGCACAAGATTGTGGTACATGGTTACCGGGAATCAAACTCAGGACCCTGGCACTTGCAAGGCAGGCGCTGGAACCACTGAGCTAAATTCCTGGCCTTTACCATCTTTTTTTAATGCTTAAAAAAAAAAAAAAAAACAGAGCCCAATCTGGTATTGTATGCCTATATTTCCAGTAATTCAGAAGGCTGAGTCAGGAGGATAGCAAGCTGGAAGGCCAATTCTGTCTAAAACTAAAATTAGGAGTGCCTGTCTAGTAAGGAAAAGGGATGGGCTCAAACTTCAGTACAATTAAAATTGTCCCTTGACTCTTTAATCAGTTGCCAAACTCATTACAAATTTTTGTTTCTTTTTCTACTGAAGCTATTGCTGTTCCATCCTCCTGGTGGCCATGGTGGCCCATGCCTGTTATCCAAGCACTCAGGAGATTGAGGCACCAGGACTGTCATGAGTTCAAGGACAGCCAGGACTAAAGAGAAACTGGTCTCAAAAAAAAAAAAAAAAAAAAAAAAAAAGTTCTGGTCTTGATTTCACTTGCCACAAAGACACAGATTTAGACCCTAGCCAGAACAAAAAATAGGATTGGTCTCTCTCAATTTCACAGGACAATATAAACTTCTTCAGGTGGTAAATATTTTAAGGCAAAAAATAGTGACTTTTTGCTGGCAGCTTAATTCCCAATAACTACCATAATCCCAAGAACATGATACATTCTTATAAACTCATCTGAATAACTTATTTATAAGTGATGAGGACTATTTCTTCATCTTTGTAAATCAGTCACTTGTCTCAACTACTCTACTCTGGCACTTAAGTATTAAACAGCTATATAAATATTTGAGTGAACCAAGTATGGATGTATTCTAATAGAACTTGATTTACAAAAAAAAGCTAGTTTGCTGATCGTGCTAAACAACCAGCTAACATCAACCTCCTAAATACTATCGTCAGCTGTGGTTTCTGATCAAAATTCTCTTTTCTTACAAAACAGTCCTTAACCATACTGATACTCAAAGCTTCCTCCATCACTGGTCTAATGTTAGGACCACCGTATTCCAAATTGCATTCCATGATTGTAGCTCCTTACACAGCTCCAATTCCAAATTTTTGCTCAACCTGTATAAACAATGTCCTTTATTCATCCCCTCTGAACACTTTAACCTCTCTTGCTTCCCACATTCCCAATATACAAGTAAAACTAAGTCTTATCTATCCTCAAAAACTCCCCTTCCCTTTTCCAAGAAAGTTCCATACCATATCATTCTTATCTTTTGTGACAAAGATTGGTTTATATCTGAAACCACAAGAAATGGAGTAACCACCCTGGCTCTTCTTAGCCTGTGGACAGACTTTGTTCAAGTCATCTCTATCTCCCACAGCACTTTACACTCAACAGACAGAAACAGGGATTGTTTCAAAGAAAATATTTTTACAATTAGGATCTTTTATGTAACACAGCACTCTTAAGAAGATAAGTCTAAGCGAGAACCTATCTTTTTTTCTAAAATTCAGTGACACTGATTCCACAAATTATACCTTTAAAAATTAGTCTCAATTTCATGATTCAGAGGACAGTATGGTAAATGGAGAAAAGCAAAAAAAGGTCTAGATTCAAATTCTGATTCTGTATCTTTTGTTGAGTTTCTGCTTCTTTATGAATAGGTGTAATACTGTCTACCTGGGGAGACTATGAATAACTACTTGCATATAACACTCATTTAATTATTACACAATATGACTTTCATAAATACAACGTGGATAACAGCTGTCTAACTGTAAGGTATCTATTCTGTCAAGACAAACTGCTGAGTATCTTCTTCCCAGCATTACAGATACAAAGAATGAAGACATGGATAGTCCCTCAAGGAGAAATTCAATCTGAAGAAGACTCACATAAGTACTGTGTAACTACATACTGAGTGAAAACTTTCCACCAATGTCTGAAAAGATAAGAGCTCAAGATTATTCTTAGATTATTTAAAGCACAAAGTAAATATTTACCAATAATAATCAAGTCCCTATCAAATTAATGTATCTTAAAACATACATGGACTCTCTAACCTGATCTCTCAGCACGCTTTTTACACCTGGCCCTCCTGTTGAATTCAATCCAACAAACGTAGTTCAATCCAAAAGTCCCACCTCAGGGGATCTGCAGTAGTTATCTTCGGGAATGCTCTTCCTTGGAATCCTTAAAGGTCATCCTTCCTAGGGCCGGGGATTTTGCTCAGTGGTTCTGGCGCCCGTCTTGCAAGTGCAGGAACCCAGGTTCAATCCCCACATGCAATACTGGGCATGGAGACTCACCCCAGCAGCAATCAGTACCACATACCACAGTGCCGGGCGTGGTGGCTCACGCCTGTAATCCCAGCACTCAGGAGGCAGAGGCAGGAGGATTGCTGTGATGTGAGTTTGAGGCTGAGCTCAGGGCCAGCCTGAACTCCAAAGCGAGACCCTGTCTTAAAAAAAAAGTCATCCTCCCTCATTTCATACAGATCTCAGTTTACAACACAGACATTTCATACACCATTCCATTTTTAAATAATCCCCATTAGGGCCGGGGAGTTAGCTCAGTGGTTCCGGCGCCTGTCTTGCAAGCGCAAGGGCCCGGGTTCGATTCCCCGGTAACCACATACCATACTGGGCGTGGAGACTCACGCCCAGCAGCAACCAGTACCACATACCACAGTGCCGGGCGTGGTGGTTCATGACTGTAATCCCAGCACTCGGGAGGCAGAGGCAGAAGGATTGCTGTGATGTGAGTTGGAGGCTGAGCTCAGGGCCAGCCTGAACCACAAAGCGAGACCCTGTCTCAAAAAAACCTTTAAAAAAAAATCCCCATTAACAATCACTTTCAGGGGTCAGGGATGTAAGTCAGTGGTGCCCCTGCCTGCCTGGAAAATGTAGGTAAGGTCCTGAGTTCAATCCCCAGTTCCACAGGGAGAAAAAAAAGAAAACAACAGTTTCAGTCCCCATACAATCTTTTTAGACTTGCTAAGTAGCCTTTGGCCATTTACGCATTATATGTTTTCCTTATTAAGATAAAACTCCATGAAACAGTGACTTCTTGCTGACAACTGTATGCCTAGTAACCACCATGAGAACAAGATACTTTCTTGTGCTTGCCAGGTAGGTGTGGTGCCACTGAGCTAAATCCCTGGACCTCTACCATAACCCTTGACTACCTACTACTGAGGTATCTGCAGACAAGAAGAAAGTCATGAGCAGACTTCATATGGAATATCAGAAATCTCAAGCAGTGTTTTTCAAAATCTAAAAGGGGCTGTAAAACCAGGTGCAGTGACGAGCCTACAGACTCAGCACTAAAGGGAAGGAGGCAAGATGACCATCTGAGCTCAGTTCAGGCTAACCTGTGCAACATAGCAAAACCTCATGGACCATCTCAAAACAAACAAAATTTGGGGGAAAAAATCAGACTCCAAAGAAGCCTCGAGAGCTTGACATACTGGTCATAGTGCAATATTTTATCCTAAGAACTATTCAGAATTCCCCTGTCAAGTAAATGAATTATATTTGGCAAGAAAGTGCCCTCACAGCTCATCAATACATTTTGGTTGGAGACTGGAAAGAAATTAGGCTTGAAGAGAAGAGAGATTAGGCTTGCAAGAGACATGAATAAGCTTCATAAAATAAGCAAAGCTGGAAAACGCTTCTTTTAAAATTTCCCTCTACAAAGGATGGATGCAGGAAAGTGCTAGTGTGCTATGTCTCTTTACTTCAAATAAAAGTGACCTTTATTTAAAAGTAACTTTCTCTTACCAAGAGCCCATAGAAATAAACAGTCTGGCAAGCCTCCTGCCTTTGCCTCCCAATTGGAAGGATTACAGGAAATATATAAATGAAGCCACAAATACATGTTCAAAAGACATGGACAGAATATGAACTGCAGAGGTTTATGCAATGTTTTCAGACAAATGACTACGAAATAACAGGAACAGATCATCAGTGAAAGAGATGGGACAAGTACACAGGAGGATTAACAACACAGAGATGGAAGGTAAAGATTTCATGAACTATCAAGAGTCTAGGTCATCCACTCAATGAGTATCATTAACCCAAGAAGAGTGTATATGGAGATGAGAATCTAAGAAGTTGGGAAGGAAGGATAGATGGACTGAAAATTTGATACTATTTAGACCACAAAGTGAGAGGAAATCCTGCCCCAAGACTAACTGCTTAAATCAAGGAAAGTAAGACAGCAAAAATACTGACTAGTATAAGAGACTACAAAGTATGGATGCCTCCATATGGAAATGTTCCAAAGACCACACACACTTTGCTACTTCAGTGCCCTGTTCTTCAAGTAATTACTCATTTCAATTTGATGCAATCTTCTGAAATCACACCCAATCCCCTTAGAATTCAGTTTGCATTAGAGGCTAAAGAAGGTACTTGGATAAAAGAGTACTTAGTTTTGGTGGAAGCCCACGCAGCAAAGGAAAAATGACAAATGGCTTCTCTCCACACCAGGTTAAATGAAGAAGGTTAAATGGCATATAAATAACTGGAAATGAAGGGTGGGGTGGAAATGTTGGTTCTGATTTGTCTCTTATGGGGACATTTCTTCTTGGGAGTGTACTTTAGGAATTCCTCCTTTTAAATGTCCTCAAGCCGGGAACCGTGGCCTCTCACGGGGCAGAGTCAGGATCACTTCTAGCCAGGATTACAGGCTTTACTGAGTTCCAAGGGCAGCACCAACTCCAGAGTTAGACTCTGTCTCAAAACAGCAAGAAAAATTGTTTTTAACCTTTTTTTTTTTTTTTTTTTTTTTTGGCAGGGGTGGGGAAGGTCTCACTTTATGGTTCAGGCTGGCTCTGAGCTCACTATGTAGCCCAGGCAAACCTCAAAATTATGGCAATCCTCAGGCCTCTACCTCCCATTTGCTGGGATTACAGGCGTGAGTCACTTCATTTGGCATTACTGTATGTGGTTACTGGGAATCAAACCCGGGCACTTGTGCTTGCAAGGCAGTCACTGGAACCACGGAGCTAAATTTCTGGCCCCCTAACATATTTTTAAAAGACTGGGAGAGGAAGCCCACTTTCTAGTCTACCCTCTGTCTCTCTTAGAAGCTCTCTCTCTTTCATTAGTTCTTCCTACTTCTAACCTCCCGCTGTTCCTAGAACCCATTCAATTTTAAAGAACACAAACTTGTGTTTTGGACATCTAACAAGTGTAGGACCTGCATCTATTCCCCCTGTATCATTTGAGAGGTCTTCCCTGAGATTAATGGAGTTTTCAACAGCATTTGGTTCAAGGTACTTTCCTCCTTTCAAGGCAAAGCTTCCAGAATGAGGTTGCCAAATTCCAAGGAATCGTATAGATAAAACCAACAACAAATGTGCTACACTCCTTATACTTGGATCCACCTTATAAAAAGTTTGTACCTGCTAAACTACAATATGACTTCCACCTACAGCCCATTAAATTATCTTTGTGGAGAAAGCCCCTAAAACTGCAGTCTCCTCTGGTCCACCCTTCTTAGCTTAAAGCAGTTACGGTGATTAAAAAAAAAAAAAAAAAACTAGGCCTGCCTTTTCTCCTCTACCCTTCCCTAACTTCAGTTAGGGTTCAGTTAGGGATGCTTCTTCAGAGAGGGTAATAATTCAGATAGCCAAATTGGTCCGAAATCATTATAAGGCAGTTAGACAAGGTGGGCCCTCAGCATAGAAAAATAATTTAGACTATTCACTGGTTAGCATTAAAAAAAGAAATTACTACTCCTACATACTTCCCCTAGGGATGAACAGCAGTGATTGGTAATCTAAACAGCTATCAATCACCTGAGTAGGGGACCATAGGTCTTCCAGGAAAGGTACTAATCCACCCCTTACCAAAATCCTTCTTCCTTCCTTGTAAGTTTACTATGTGATTTGCTTCTTATTACCCTCACTTAATCAGTAATACCTAAGTGACTATACTTGTTATAATCTTATTGGTTGATCATAATTTTGTTCCACTTCACATCCACCTTGTGATTTCCCACCGGGTCAATACTACTTAAGTGACTATACTTATAATTTTACTAGTTGACTGGTTTCATTCCACCTTGAACCCACCTCACTTTGAGGCTTTGCTCCCTAAAAATCTCCTGGGAAATAAGAGTGCCTGAACAACCCACTTTCCTATTTCCATTCTGTTTCTCTTAGAAGCTATCTTTCTATAAATTTTTCCTGCCCTTAAAAAAAACAAAAGAACGGGGTGTGTCCGCAATCCACTTTCACTGGAAAGCCTGGACATTCCACTACCTGGAATCTGTTCTTTGTTTAGGGATGGGGGCGGGGGATAAACACACTGAAGTACTAAAGACAGAAGTAACATTAGATGGTTTATAAAATGCCTTTCAAGATTTAATCTCTCAATTTTGGCTTATCTACAAAGCACAAAACAATACAGCATGTGATATGAAAGTTAATACCAGTATCCACCACCTTTCACTCATACACACACAACCGAAGACAGACATGGACGACTAAACCAGCAGTTCTTAACCAGGTGTGGTTTTGTCCCTGGAACACACATGACAAGTCTGGAAACATATTTTGTCGACATAATTAGAAAGAGGGAAAATACTGACATTTATAGGATAGTGGCCAGAGACGCTGCCCAGAACTGTGCCCAGAACAGCTCCCTATCAACAGAAAATTACCTAGCCATCAATGATGCTTCTGTTAAGAAATCCTACTCAAATTCATTTTTGGAAAAATCACACAAATATGAAACATGAAGGGAAAGAGAACGTGTATTTAATTCCCATGGGTAAGAATCCTGTTTAAAACATATTCTATACATGACAATCTTATCTTGTAGCAGTAAAGACAAGATATGTAGCATCTAGGCTTAATCCCTACCACAAAAATTATCATCCCTAGAACAATAAACCCCCCAAATAAATACTTAGGGGAAGTCTTCTACATGAAAACAAAGAAAAGAAAAGCTTATCCTTCCAAATAGTTCAAAAATATGTTACAATCATTTTTCTAAATTATACTAATAACATTCAGGTCTGAAATTCAACTGGCATCAACCTACATCAATGAAGGCAGAATAGCTGGGCATTTAGCCGGGCATTTAGCTGAGTGGCACATACCTGTCTCACAAGCACAAAGTCTACAGTTCAATCCCTGGTCTGTAAAAAAACAAAAACAATAAAACCCAACAACAACAATTAAAAACATACAAGCAAAATAAAGTGTTATAACTTTTCGAAAGCAATCTGGCAGTGAAAGGTACCCAAATAGTGATATTCACAAAACTCAAAAGGATGAACACAATGTACTAACTATATAATGTTACAATTATGAAAAAGTGAGAATTTAATGTTCAAACATGGACATTATCCAAATGAGTATAGTTATTTATCTGCCAGATGCCAAAATATGGAAATTTACATACCCTAATAAAAGTTTTTTGAGACAGGGTCTCGCTTTGTGGTTCAGGCTGGCCCTCAGCTCAGCCTCCAACTCACATCACAGCAATCCTCCTGCCTCTGCCTCCCAAGTGCTGGGATTACAGGCGTGAGCCACCACGCCCGGCACTGTGGTATGTGGTACTGATTGCTGCTGGGTGTGGGTCTCCACACCCAGTATCGTTATGTGGTTACCGCGGAATCGAACCCGGGCCCTTGCGCTTGCAAGACAGGCGCCGGAACCACTGAGCTAACTCCCCGGCCCCCTAATAAAAGTTTTATAAGGTAAATGTTAAAATCTCCAGGTTACTCCAGCACTCCAGCACTACCACACTAAAGCGCTGTAATTCAAATCCTACTAGACAAGGTTCTGTAACTGCATCCACTGTGGCGCACTGTCTGTAAGAAGTTAAATTTAAAATTTGATGAGCATTATGAAGCTATTTTTAAAACACAAGAATACTTATTGGACAATACAGAACTTTACATCTAAACTAAAAATGTACCTTTTACAAAAACTCATAAAAGATCTAACAAATGACACCTAACAGTTCACAAACACATAGATAAAATTCCAAAAATAAGCATAAAGTAACAATTTTTGCCCATAATGTACCAAAGTTAGAGATCAGCAATTAATATGGAAACAAACACCAATTTAAACTGGAAATTTTGACATCTTTTTATATTATGCTAGAGAGAAACCAAAATTGCTTTTATCTGGAAATGATGAAATAACTCACAAAATTCCTCAAACTCAAAGAACTACTCAGATAAAATACTACAGACTTAAACGTGTATTTAACAGAGTAAGACAGACTGAAAATAAGTGATGTAAGTGTATTCAAGAAGGGTTTTTTTTTTTTTTTTTCCCCAAAATCCAAAGAGAACCAGGCATGTTGGCACAAACCTATAATCAATCCCCCAGCATTCAAGGGCTGAGGCAGGAGAATTGCTGTGAGTTGAAGGCCAGCCGGAATTAAGAGACCCTGTCTCAAAAAAAGAAATCCAAAGAAAAGATATATAAACACAAAAAATACACTGTAAACAAAGAGGCAAACTTACCATGTAATAGAAGTTAGGTTTAAAAATAATTCAACAGAAAAGTTTGGAACCAAGAAAAAAATGATACTAAAAAGAATACAAAATACACTAAAGTAGTGTCTACAATAAGATTTAAGAGATTACTAAGTAGAAATCCTTACAAATAAATTTGAAAATCTAGGCCAAAACAAGTAATTTTCAGCCAGATTTGATGGCTTACGCCCATAATCCCAACACATGGAAGGCCGGGGGCAGAAGGATTGTTGTGGGTTCCAGGCCAGCCTGGGCTATTATAGTGAATTCAAGGATAGCCTAGACTATACCTTGTCAAAAAAAAAAAAAAAGTAAATTTTTAGAAAAGTATGAAAACTAGCTCATGAAGGAAGTGTTTAAAAATTTAAAAAACTAATAACCACAAAAGAAAATTTAAAAATATAGCTAAGAACCATATGGCATTCCTGTTTACAAGGCTGAGGCAGGAGGACCACTTGACTTTGAGACCAGCCTGACCATCAATAACAAGACCCCATCTCAAAAACTAATAATAAATGAAATATAAGCAAGGACCCGCTGATAAAAATGGTAACTGGTTCAAAACACTTAACATCAAGTTCTCTCAAAGCATCCAGAGATAATAATACCTACTCATCATTTTCAAGCACACAAAAAGAGGAAGAAACATTTACCAACTCAATCTGTGAGCCAGCCGTAAAAACAGGTAGTAAAAAAGTAAATGATAGCCCATTTCAAGTTATGAACATGAGAGGGGAAGGAAGCACACAAAAAATAGTAAAACAAAATTAAAAAGCCAGTAACAAAAACACATTTGAGATAGGTTATCCAAGCAGCATATATCATTTATTCAAAGAACTCCACGATGAATAGTAAACTAGAGAGAAATATTATTTCTATTTTACTCAATGTTCTGTCTGATACCGTAAAGAGCTCATGATTTGACACACAGTAATAAACATTCAGGAAATATGTGCTGAATGAATTCAAGGATTAACCCAAACCAACACATCTGTTACACCCTCTGAGGGCAAAAAGACATGTATTTCAGACAGTACATTACCACAGTAAATATACAAAAAAAAATTTTTATCCCAGTTGCACAGAAAATAGTTCTAAGAATCAACAAATAAGATCCTATCAAATTACAAAGGTTCTGCACAGTAAAAGAACAGAGTAAAAAGAAAAACTACAAAATGGAAAAATAATTGTCCAGCCATTCTCAGAGAGAGGACTAATATCTAGAATATACAAAGAAGTTAAATAAATTAGCCCCCTCAAAAAAATAAAGGATCTAAATGGGCAAGTAAAATGAATAGACTCTTCAATGAAAGTACAAAATGGACAATTAATACATGAAAGAACGCTCAATATTACTGGCCATTAGAGAAATGGAAATTTAAAAGAACAAAGAGAATCCACCTTACTCCCCAAAAATGATCATCATGAAGAAACCAAGTAATAAATGCTGACTAACTCCTACACTAGGGAAGCAGAGGCAGGATGACTGCTGTGATATAAGTTTGAGGCTAAGCTCAGGGTCAGCCTAAACTACAAAGCGAGGCCCTGTCTTAAAAAAAGAAAGAAATTCCATTTGACTCAGATATTCTCCTTTTAGGTGTCTTCCTAGAAATGTTAAAGAAATCGCTTCTCGGCCTTTTGGCTAAGATCAAGTGTAGAAATGTTAAAGATATGATATTACTGTAATATATGCATACCTATGTTTATAGCAGCCCAATTCATAATAGCTAAATCTTAGAGGTGGCCTGTATGTGTATCAACAGATAAATGTGATATTTCCACACAATGAAGTACTACTATGCCATAAAGAAAAACTTAAATCATTTGTAAGAAAATGTATACACCTTGAGACCATAATGTTAAAGGAAATAAATCAGACACATGAACTTAAACATTTCATGGTTTCTCCTACATGAAAAACCCAAATTATAAATAAAGACCAATAAAAGATAACACCAAGTAGAGAAATCATTCTTAAAGGTAAAGGGGACCAAGATATGGAGGGAAGGGTGAGAGGATGAAAAAAAGAATCAAGATGTATTATATACATGTATCAAATCCATACAAGGAAAGTAAACATTATATACTGCAAATACGTACAAAGGGCAGGGCAAAAAGGGAAAGGAAGGGAAGAAAAAGAGGCTGAACAAAGGGATTTATGTGTATGCAGCAACTTCCCAGAAGAAATGCAAACATTATGTATTACCAACATGTACTTATGAATAACAAACAAATTTATTTTTTACTATCTCCACATTTATTCATCTCTTACCTCTGGTACTATTTAACAGCATACTACACAGTTCTAATCTATAAACTCAGACAAGAAAAAACCATAAAATGTAAAAATAAAAAAGTCTGTCACTATGTTTCTAATGAGTTAGCAAAATTAAAATCAAACACAGGGCAGGAGGGATTTGCTCAGCAGTGCCACCACACTTGCCCAACAAATGCAAGGTCCTGAGTTCGATTCTCAGTATGAAAATGAAATAAAATAGAAGTTCAAAATCTGATAAAAGTAATGACTCAGTAAGGAAGTCAAACTCAAAATCATCACATAAAATCAATAGTGTTTCATCAACTAACAAGAAATGACCTTAATGCAGCATTAAAATCAGCAAAACACAAAGAAACCTAAGATAAACATAAACACTACAGAAAGAAAAGTGCAAATGTTACTCCAGGTATTAGAACATCAGAGGGGAAACATAACTTTGGAAGTCCCAATGTCAAGATGTCAGATTTCCAAACTAATGCATAAATTCAAAGCAATCTCAATTCAAATCCAAGCATGATTTAAAGAAAATTAATAATTGCATTTTAAAATCCAGGTGGACGAAAATGGTCACAAGTAATATCTTCACGAACACATACAATGTGAAGTACAAGAAAAGTTAAATTACCCCATGAAAGTTAGGGTAAACAGTATACAATATACACAGTATGGATATATTATAGAATTTAAAACTTTAGTAGTTCAGTGTGATAATGATCCAAGAATTGACAACAGATCAATGAAACCAAAACTAATGACATGTATGTGGATTTAGATCACAATAGAAAAGTGTCAGTTCTAGCAAAGAAAAAAAAAATCTACTCATTATATTGTTTAGGAACAACTGGTTATCACAGGGGAGAGGGGAAATTAAGTTAAAATCTTACTTCAAATGATACACAAAAATGCAAAGGACCTAAATATAAAGCCTAACATAGTCATCTTTCCTTTGGGGGACTATTCTTCAAAGAGGCCTTTCATTCCAAATAATTTTATTCTTTTAGTTCTCCTTCCCAAACCTTGACATTTCTTGTCATTTTTACTTGTACAAATATTCAGCCAATTTTCTAGAATCAAAATCCAGGTACAACACTACAGTGTTTAGTCATGGAATATTTGACTTAAAGTCAAAGTTTCTATTTCTCTGCTAGAAGAGTGAAGCAGGAAGATCCCAACTTCAATCCTAGCATGGATAACATACCAAGATACTGTTTTAAAGTTTTAAGAAAGTCTGGGGATGTAGCTCAGTGCAAGCAAAGACTGTTGGTTTAACTTCCAGTATTACAGGAGATGGACAAGGGAACCCTACTACAACCTTGACCCTTGGTCTAATCATCTGCATGGCACACTTGATTTGTTCCAGGTTTCTCACGTGTAAATGACAAATGTGTGCTTATCCCCAAAGCTTTACAATTCTCAACTTCATAAATGCTCGTTAGCCTTTCTTTCCATCCCATGTCCATTACCCTAGTTTAAGACCTTTACTTACAGCTATTATCACTGCTTGCTTTTTAGTCCCACCCACATGACAGTCTCCAGTTGACACAGGGCACAACAGTATCAAAAAACTTGTTTATGAGGCCAGAGATTCAGCTCAGTGCTTCTGGCGCCTGCCCTGCAAGCGCAAGGTCCCTAGTTCCATCCCTGGTAAGCATGAACAATGCCAAGTGTGGTGAATCAGCCCCACCAGCAATCAGTACCACATACAACAATGCCAGGTGGCTCACGCCTGTAAGGGATGCAGAGGCAAGAGGATTGCTGAGTTTGAGGCTGAGTTCAGGACCAGCCTAAATGACCAAGTGAGACCTTGTCTCAAGAAAACCAAAACAAAACAAAACATTACTTGTTTATGAGCATCTGAACTATGCCATTACATTAAAGAATTCCTAGTATTCTCAGGAAAAACTCAAATGCATTCAAAACCAATGCGATACTACCTTATCCTTTCAACCTCATTCACTTCCCTGAACCTTTTCACTCTGGTAGAGTTTTTCACTGACATGGAACATCCCCCCCTGAGCACCCTTACCCTTGGACCTGAAACATACTTATGCCAAATTATTTCTTCCTCTTAAGATTTCAGCTTTTAGTACCTGTAACAAGAATGTAGTGCTGAGCACACAAAGGTCTAAGGCAAATGTTTCCTTTTCTATATTGGACTATGGGGGAAGAAGGAGGTCATATAATTATTCCCCCAGGACCAGAACAATCTCTCAATTCTTGTGTTTTCATCATTTTTTATCTAATACCAGAAGTGTTTTCCTTGCCCTTTGGTGGCAAGGTTAATCTTAACAAATAACCTTGAAAGGATAGTCTCCAAATAATGAGAAAGCCTTCAAAGTTGTTACATGTTATCATTTGCTCAGAGAATTTTGGAGCTGCTCCAGAATTGCTTCACAGACTTTTTAACTATCCTCTATGATCAGACACCTTGGTTTCTATTTAGATTAACTTAGGTAGTCTCAAAAGAACAAACATAACCTAGCCTCTTCAAAGGTTGGCCTGCTAGTAAATATCCAAGAAATATTATTCTGTGCTTTACTCTTCCCTAAGCATACCATACGTGGCAAGAAAACATTTGTCTTACCTAGTAATACCATCACATTGTCTATGTAGAGCAAACCATAGAAGCTTAAATAAGCTAACCTTACTTTAGGTACTAATGGAAGTAATACACACATACTAGATGGGGGTCTTAAATGTACACTTACCTTGAAACTTTCAAGGTCATCTCAAATCTCTCAAATCCAGATCTAGGACCTACGTTCAAGTTACTGCTTAGAAGAAATTAAAATAATTATCACTTAGGAGAACAATCACTACACTACGCTAACTTCGTACAAAGCCAAACTTATCCCTTCTATATTTCCAAGCCAAACTGCTTCTGTGTATGTGTGAATGGATTTACATAAAAGATCAATTTCATATACAGATATGTAGAAGCAAAATAAGAACTCAAATTTTATTCTTTTTCAGCTTACCAAGAGAAGACTAGCTTGTCCTCCCAGCCTTCTGAGTAAGGATCTTGCAAAATGCACCATACAAAGGGTGTGCCCAAAGAATACTTACGGGAAAAATCTGTTGGGAGAATGCCAGTCAAAAAAGAAAAATATTTTCAACTAGTTGGAAATCTAAAGAAACAATGGTTGCAGCAACTCAGCTAAAATTTCTGAAGATCTGAAGAAAGTTTTTAGAAGAACAAAACAGATCTTTCCATTTCCAATGTAAAACTTTATGCATAGCAACAAGTAAAGTTAACTTTATCCACATAAAATGCAAAAAGTGGAATTCTTTGATAGCTGATGGCATCAAATGTCAGTAAGTACTTTACCTGCGCTACATAAATACACTTTCTAATGCTATAGTTAGTTTTTTGATTTTCAGTATAGGGGGTTGAATCCAAAGGCCTTGAAGCCAAGGAAGGGTCTGAAGTATGAAGCTTTTATCATAATTTTTAAGCAACTGTTTTTGAGAAAGAATAAAATGTTACTATTTTACTTTTGTGAAGGGGGCTAAATGATTATTTTCATAATTTGCTTTCAAAGTGTTAACATCCCAATAATTACTTTTTTTTTTTTAAGGTTTTTTGAGACAGGGTCTCGCTTTGTGGTTTAGGCTGGCCCTGAGCTCAGCCTCAAACTCACTTTACAGCAATCCTCCTGCCTCTGCCTCCCAAGTGCTGGGATTACAGGCGTAAGCCACCACGCCAGGCACTGTGGTATGTGGTATGTGGTACTGATTGCTGCTGGGATGAGTCTCCACCCCCAGTATTGTTATATCTGATTACCGAGGATTGAACCTGGGTCCTTGCACTTGCAAGACAAGTGCCAGAACCACTGAGCTATATCCCTGGCCCAATAATTACTTTATTAAGTGAAAAGGATACCCATTTGGTGAAGGCCTTTGTTTTTACTTTCTCATTATACTCTACCCTTTCGGCTCTTTCGAAACAGCATAATGTCGATCTCAAGAGTCACAATGGCACCAAGCTACCTCATGAAAGAAACAAGTGAACAGGCTGCTGCAGCTCTGCTACTTACAGAAAGACACCTGAATTAAGGAGGAAATATGTCAATGCCTGACAACAGCCTTTGCCAGCCTGTCTTGGTCTGGTCTCATAATTACCACAACAAGCAAGCAACCAAGCAACCCTGTGCATCGCACATGCGTGTGTGTGTGTGTGTGTGTGTGTGTGTGAAATTTTTTTTTTTTTTAGGTTTTTTGAGACAGGGTCTCGCTTTGTGGTTCAGGCTGGCCCTGAGCTCAGCCTCCAACTCATCACAGCAATCCTCCTGACTCTGCCTCCCGAGTGCTGGGATTACAGGCGTGAGCTACCACGCCCAGCACTGTGGTATGTGGTACTGGTTGTTGCTGGGAGTGAGTCTCCACACCCAGTATAGGTATGTGGTTACCCGGGATTGAACCCGGGTCCTTGCGCTTGCAAGCTTTCAAGACAGGCGTCGGAACCATTGAGCTAAATCCCCGGCCCTGTGTGTGAAAATTTTCAACAGTATCTAGATTTCTAATAGACTGCTCCCTCTTTAGCATTAAACTTATAGATGTTAAGAAAAATTAAAACCTGTGTAATTCACTCCTCAGATGTTCTGACACTTGCCAAATAAATCAATAAAAATAATCAAATGTTGGTCGTAAACCTATTCAGACACAGAAATGCCATAAATTCAAACTAAGTATAGTATCTTAGTCACTTTCCTGTTACTGAGACAAAACACCAAACACCTACGCTAAAGAGAGGTCTATTTTGGCCTAAGGGTTCTACCCATGGTCAGTGGACTGGCTCTACAGCAGTAACAGGTTGGCAGAGAGGCACAGCAAAAAAAAAAAAGAAGAGGAGCCAAGGGCAAGGCTATATACACACCCTTCTAAGTCATGGCCCCTGTTAGCTACTGAATTTAATAATAATGAATCCTGAGGAGTGTACTACCCCACAATCCAATCACCTTTCATATAACACATGCTGTTTTGGGGGGATATTTTAGATCTAAACCTAACAGTGAGTGAAAACCAATCAGGATAATCTTCAAGTGTTCTTTCAAGTTCTTCTAACTAGATTTATCAGAAAGAGCTTTCTTGGGGAAAATAATAAGCACTAAGTATATGCTTATAATTCTGTATCAGCTGTAAGTACAAGGAGAGATGAATGGTGAGAGAACATAAGATTTATTCCTCTAGCAACCGGGTAAAATTAAGGTATAAACCATCTCTTTAGAATGCCAGAAACAGTTTACTTTTGCTATTTAATTGAAAAAAATTATTAAATACATCACTTCTCTAGATCATTTATTATACTGCAAGAAAATATTTAACCTTTTCATCCCATAGTCAATGCCACACCCACCAATGTACAGTGCTAAGAGCTGAAACAGCAAAGTAAATTATGTAGGCCTTCAGGTTGGTCCATTAGCTTCTGAAAAGATAAATCTGTTCCAACTTTCTCTAATCAGTTCCAAGAGAAAAACAGTAGAAATAACAGTAAGAAAAATGTCTATATTCACCATGACCTTAAGCACATTATTTAGTCTATCTTTAATCTTGGATTTTCAACTGTAAAACGGGGGTCTCACCTGCTGAAGTGTTTGGAAGACTAAGATACCAAATGTAAACCACCAACCATACAGAAAGCGTGTGAAGTATTTCCTGCTCTTATCTGAAAAAAAAAAATCATTTTCCAGCAGGGCATGATGGCATACATGGGTAATTCCAGTACTCTAGGAGGCGGAGGCGTATGAACTGCAAATTCAAGCCAAGACCAGGAAACAGCAAAACTCAATCTCAAGGGCAGGCGGGGGTTGGGGGGGGAGAATATACATCCACTGGGCAAGGCAGCTGAGAGCAAAGGGTTCAACTGGGGAGGGGTGGCCCACAGGGAGACGTAAGGGACACTCCAAACACTTTCTAGCTATTATCTGTGTCTGCTCTATCAAGTTCCCCTTCCAAACACAATCCATTTTTACCACACAAATACACATAACTAAAACAAAGCAAAACCTGGGTGCTGTAGTGTACACCTATGATCCCAGCATTCTAAGAAGCTGGGACAGAACCACAGTAGTTCCAACTCCATCCAAGCAAATCAGTAACTTAGCAAAAGCCCTATCTCAAAAAATAAAAAAGGCTGGCAAAGTGCAAAGGCACTGGGTTCAGTCCTTAGTATCATCGCCTTCCCCCACCTCAAATAAAGGGCATTACAGGTTTAAAGAGTACACGTAGTGAGTTGGACATGGTAGCACATATGTACAATCCTAACATTCTGAAGGCTAAGGCAGGATTGTTGTGGTTTTAAGGCTAGATTTTGGGCTACATAGTAGTGAGTTTAAACTAGTCTGAGCTATAAAATAAGACCTTTCTTTAAAAAAAATTTTTTAGTATAGTTCACGTGTTTAAGATACAGAAAAATTGTACCTTTCCTCAAAATGTATTTGAGTCTTTTTTTTTTTTTTTTAGGTTTTTTGAGACAGGGTCTCGCTTTGTGGTTCAGGCTGGCCCTGAACTCAGCCTCAAACTCACATCACAGCAATCCTCCTGCCTCTGCCTCCCAAGTGCTGGGATGAAAGGCGTGAGTCACCACGCCCGGCACTGTGGTATGTGGTACTGGTTGCTGCTGGGCGTGAGTCTCCACACCCACTATAGGTATGTAGTTACCGGGGATTGAACCCGGGTCCCTCCGCTTGCAAGACAGGCGCCGGAACCACTGAGCTAACTCCCTGGCCCTGTATTTTAGTCTTTTGAATATAAAATTAAATGCCTTATTTTCCATGTTTGATTGATTGCTCTTCACCAACCAAATCTAATGGACAATTTAATTGTTCCCATGAATATAGCTACTGTAACTGTAGGTTTTGCTCTTATTGGCTGTGTCCTTAAACTTTCCATTCCTCAATCCTGGTCCTTAATAAGATAAAAATATCTACCTCCCTATAGTTTTGAGGATTGTATAAATTAGTGAAAAGCCTTTGAAGCATTGCCTATCCTCAAAATTCAACAAATGCAGACTGTGATTATTTCCCTATTAACATGTCTAAATCTGTTGTCAGATACAAATTGGTCAAAAGTGGTTTTTTCCCTAACATTCAAATCAGTTGCCAAAATCATCCCATAGCTCTGGAGTATCCCAGGTTTTAGATTAGTATAGTCTCAAAGGTCCTAAGCCCTGCCTCCCTGCCTTTCTGTTTTGCTAGTATACATCTCTTAAGTTTCTCAAGAACAAAGAGGAAACAGACATTAAAGGGAGAGAGCAAGGAAACAGTCATTATACATACACAATGTCATTCAACTCCCAGGCACATACCCTTTATTTAGGCAAAAGTAAAATAACCTACAAGAAGATGTTTTATATACCTACCTATGCAAGTATAGGAGAATGACAAACATACAATTTGCCCCAAATTCAAAAAAACTACGTATGTTGTTGAATCAATCACTATGATTGCTATCAAATGCCAAGGACACTGTTGAAGTTATAAACAGATTACTATAGAACATGGGAAAAGAAAAACACTACCGAATTCTTAGCGAAGACCTTTCAATTTTCAGTCATCCACCTTTAATTTAAGCAACAATATTTAAAAATAGTCACTTCAAATGTCTCCTATACAAATATTTTTATTATGGCTGCCCAATCTAAACAGGGCCCACAACATCTCTGGCAAAGGAATTAAATAGCTAACAGGTCAAGTTCCTACTGATGAGCTAATTAACTTCTCATTCTAGCACTGAAGAATTTCAGTGTAGTTAAGAGATGTGGGGAGAATTATCAAATTACAAAGGAAGGTTTTCTATGTAAAGTTCGTTTTTCTTTTTTAATTAAAACAATGTCTATTCTCATTTCTAGTCAATATTGAGCTAATCAACAGACATCTGGCTAAATAAAAATCTTTTAAGTCAATTTGGTAAGAACTTTAAGGTATTTATGTATTATTTATGGTTTTGACTTACATATAATTATAATGTGCAAAAAGATCATCTGCTTGACAATACTTTCAGTGCCATTTTTTTTTTTAAGGCAGGGTCTCGCTTTGTGGTTCAGGCTGGCCCTGAGCTCAGCCTCAAACTCACATCACAGCAATCCTCCTGTCTCTGCCTCCCAAGTGCTGGGATGAAAGTTGTGATTCACCACGCCCGGCACTGTGGTATGTGGTACTGGTTGCTGCTGGGCACGAGTCTCCACACCCAGTATTGTATGTGGTAACCAGGAGGATAGAGCCCAGGTCCTTGCACTTGCAAGACAGGCGCCAGAACCACTGAGCTAACTCCCCGGCCCTTCAGTGCCAATTTTTGTTTACTTTTATATGACCTACACAAACACTGACACTCAAATTTTTAAAAATTTATTTGACTTAAATGCAGGAGGATTCAGCTAACATCAAAAAAGTTCCCAAAATAATTCCTTGGCTATCATAATACTTCACACCCTTTCAATCAACAGAACATTAATAATAATGCTAAAACTAAGTAGTAAATGAACAGAGTAAAATGCTTTCTGAAGTCACTACACTACCCTATAAATTGGTATTTTGATTTCACTGGATTAGAACACTTACCCACATTACCAAACCTCAGAAGCATTTTTAAAGCAATACAGTACATCCTAAACACAATAAGCTTATAGTCTAGATTACTTTTTGTTGAATACACATAAACTCAATTTACAATGCCTCAATTCTTTGTTATAACTTTAAATTCAAAATGTTTAATATTCACCAAAATATTTTTTTTTTTTTTTTTAGGTTTTTGGAGACAGGGTCTCGCTTTGTGGTTCAGGCTGGCCCTGAGCTCAGCCTCAAACTCACATCACAATCCTCCTGCCTCTGCCTCCCGAGTGCTGGGACCACAGGCGTGAGCCACCACGCCCGGCACTGTGGTATGTGGCACTGGCTGCTGCTGGGTGTGGGTCTCCACACCCAGTATTGTCATGTGGTTACCGGGGAATCGAACCCGGGTCCTTGCGCTTGCGAGACAGGCGCCGGAACCACTGAGCTAACTCTCCGGCCCCACCAAAATATTTTTAAACCAGTGAATTATACAGCAAGGTCAGTAGGGATTTTGCCATAAATATTGGCAAGTGGACTTAGAACTACTTATCCATTTAAAGAAAGATAACTACATTATACATGCAGCAAGCTTTGGAAGTGTATCACTTTAAATGTGAACACAGAGGTAAACTGCTGAGTACAGTGAACAAATGATAAAAGAACTAGTTCTATAAAGCAAAAATTGAACAAGTACCGACTTTTCCCCTCAAAATACAGTTTCAATTTACAGTTACAATGTTATGTAAATGGATAATATACCTGAGAAATCAGGTAATTTACTACTTAAAAACATATAGTAAACTACATAAGTAACTACAAAACTCTACAGTAAGAAT
Source organism: Petromus typicus (assembly GCA_004026965.1). Taxonomy (NCBI): domain Eukaryota; kingdom Metazoa; phylum Chordata; class Mammalia; order Rodentia; family Petromuridae; genus Petromus; species Petromus typicus. The sequence goes on along the minus strand of PVIR01004453.1, from coordinate 5,859 downwards.
TAATACTCTTTTTACCACCAGCAAGGAAAAAGTAATTTCCAACATATTCACCCATATTTTGGCTCTAATAATGCAGGCTCTAACATATTTCTACTGAAAGAGGAAGTGAAGAGGATCCACACCCATCTTTCCTAACTTCTTATGTTCCTTCCTCTCACAAGTCTGATATCTACAAGTAGTAAATATAAATTTATTTAAATATATGAATGGAGGTTTGAGAGAGAACAAGAATAAAATACCTTTGGGCTCCATCATGCCAATATGGTGTGTACCCATACAAAGTCTATATAAAATTTTCTCAAGCCAAAAGATAATCTGACAAATTGGAGTCTTTCAGGAAGAGATTCAAGCTGTGAAAATGGGCTATGTTAATAAGAAACATATAAAATACTCTGACATCTTCTAATTGTTAATTCTCACAATTTAAGTGTGATAATGTGAAATACACATTTGCTCTTTATCTGTTTTCTGTCATTTTAAGAATGAAAAACCTCGAAATCTCCAAAGCCATAGGGGATTATGCTCAGTGGTTCCAAAGCCAGCCTCACAAGCACAAGGTCCTGAGTTCAACTCCTGGTACCACATGTCACAAAATCAATCACTCAATCAATCAATCAATCTATGCTAATAAGCTGAATTGGTAACTGACAACTCCAAGGAAGCTCCATATAGAACTGTCAGCAGAAGCAGTGGGCTGGAACTTTTGCCCTAAACTCTCCACCTCTGAGAAGAAGAAAGAAGCTGAAGGCTAATTTGTTCATCAATGTCAAAGGAGAAAATCAATCACGCCACTGTAATCAAGCTTCCATAAAAACAGAAGGTTCAGCGAACTTCCAGACAGCTGAATACACAGAGGCTCCTAGAGAGCGGTGAGTCCAGGGAGGGCATGGAACCTCCATGCATGTCTTCATCTCTGAATTCTTTACTATTCATAAGATACTGGCAAAGATAAGATAGTGCTTCCCTCAGTTCTATGAAATACTCAAGGAAATTAATTAAATCTGAGAAGGGGGTTGTAGGAATCCTGATTTATAACAGCCATTCACAGGCAAAATGAAAACAACCTGGGGCTTACACATGGCATCTAAAGTATGTGGGCGGGGTTGGGATGAAAGGGAATCTTGGAGACTAAACCTCAAAACTGTTAGATCTGGCACTATCTCGGGTAATGTCAGAACTGACTTGAATTAGAGGACAGTCAATTGGTGTCCATGAGAACTGATTGCCTGCGTGGTACTGAAGAGAAATACCCATGCTTTTTGAGGTTACAGATATCTTGTTTTGACGGTTTTGGTAGGAGCACAGAGGAAAAAAGTTTATTTTTCCAACAGTGAGAAGATCTCAAAGCATTAAAGCTGAAGATTGACCATGTTCTCTCCTAAAACTTAATTAAAAGCAACTCTAAATTCCAGCCAACTTACCAAAGTTAATTACTTACAAATTCAAATAAGTTTACTATGAAAAAAAAAATCTCATCCATCAGGCAAGCCATTAAAACTAAAATTCCCTATGTATAGTTTCAAAACAATGAATTCACACTGAAAGAGGCTATTTTTTTCATTGAGACATCAAAAGGAAATTAGCATCTTTTATCCTACAGCAACACAAATCCCTCTCATTTGACACTATAAAGTGTGAACATCCACTAATCTAAACCTAGAAAAAGATAAATGGAACTTGGACATCAATATAAAAAAAACCTCTCTTCTCTAAAATGGAAACAAACTTAAGTCTTTCTTCCTTGCCCCAACATTTTTCAAGAATGACATGCATGCCTGGGTTCTACTCACAGGGGTATATGGCACTGCTCGGAGTCAGCTCTGGCCAGTTCTTCCTCTTCGACATCAGACTCCCCTCCAGAACTACTGTCAGTGATGTCTGAATCAAATGCCTGTTCACTGCATCTCAAATTGGCTATGCCGCTAGCTGTAAATCTCTCCAATTCTTCTGAAATTGAATCATTTTTCAAGAAGTTGCTAAGTCCTTCTGAAGTGGTGGTCTCGCTGGCAGCTTTTCTTAAGGCTGCTTCAGCCTTTCGAGTCAGCATCAACTGGCTCCGGGATTTCAAGGATTCCAAGTTTGGCAATTTGCTCAAAGTCTTCTCCAAAAACCCACCCAGCTGATGCTGTAAATGCCTCTCCACCTGCTTGGCTTGCACAACCTGTAAGCGCTTCTGTAACCTTCGAGCACGGCTCTCAATATCAGCTTGCCGCCTCAGTAAAGCTGTTATCCTCGTGTCAGAATCTAAAGCACTGTAGAGAATGGAAGACATGGGGGACTTTTTGCCCTCTAACTTGACACTTCCCACGCTAGGGCTGGAGTCTGTACCAGGTGATGATCTACTGCTTCCTTGAAGTGCCGGTTGTTCCATGGAATTGACAGAAGATTTGTTTGCAGTGCTATTATTGCTATATAGAGTTGTGTGTTCTACATCAAGGCTTCTATGTGGAAGAGTGCAATTGGTCACACCGCCTTTTAAATCCCCAGAGTCAGATCCCCCCACTTCACCTCCTTGAAGAGCAGATGAAGTGAGAGCTCGCTTTCCCCCATTGAGGGGACTGGAATTGTCACGATCAGAATGTGTTGAACTTTTAGTCAATTTCTTGGCCAATCCATTTACAGGCGCTTGTGGCAGAGCTGTCTGGCCACTCGTATTCATGGTTCTAAGATTTTCTAAGGAAAACTCCAAGACTGGCTGTCTCCCCAACAGCTCAGCTCGGAGTTCATAGGACTGAGACAGGAGTGGATGAGATTTAAGGACTGCCTGCTTGCTGAAAACTCCTTGCAATTTCAAAGACTCCTTTTGGGGAACAGATGTTACATCAGAGCAGAGGTAAGATGCCACCAGTGGTTGCAGCTTTCCCAAGTCTTCCTTAGTAGGATTATTTCGGAAGTCTAGACTGGGATCCTCTGCAGCAATGGCTTTTCTTTTGGTTCCGTTGGCAGCAATAAGGATATTGGCGTTGCCGTTATTTTCGGCACTGCCGGGGGACAAGGTGGAGGATGGGGGAGCCAGTTTGAACCGGATGTGGTGTGCTTCAGCTGCTGCGTCAGTGAGAGCGGGCGCCATCGCAGCCATTCAGCACAGAGAGACAGGAAGTCCAGCCTCTCCGGGTGCTGGGGCCAGTTCCGTGGCCCCTTACTGCCTCCGCTGAGAACAGGCTAGAAGAGAAGGGAAGAAAAAAAGTAAGAAATACAAGCAGATTCAGAACAATATATGTTTTAAACCAAGTGCTATCTGAGGTACCTGTTCAACCTAAGACTCCAGAAAAAATGTTGTGGAGCCATTCTAGAGACCTGAATGTCTTTTATCAGAAAGGATAAAGGAAACACAATCTTTGCATAAGAAAAGAATCCTATTCTTTTTTCACTTGTTAAACTCAGACTTAAAGGTACCAAAGCAGAAGTTGCACTCTGAGACAATCACAGATTGAAGGTCAATAACCTCCCTTTAAAAGAAAAGCTTCTTTAAACATATTGAAATTAGTGGCTATAACCCAGTCCCATGGACTTGAGCCACCAGTGTTACACGCATGACTGTCCCACAGGGTAGTTGGACCACTGGTGGTAGAAGTGGGACAATCATGGACCAGATCTCTAGCTTTGAGACATGAAATACAGCCCCACAGTGAATTAAAAACAAATAGATCAAAAACACCCAATAGCAAAACAAAAACAACAACAGAAGAGGTTAAGGAAGTCCTCATACCCACATAAAAATATTTACATAAAATGTCAGAGACCTGTACATTTTTCTGGCCAGAAATTCAGTTCTCAACAGCTTCTCACTGTTATACAATTAGTATAAATCTAATTACAAGAAGACTAAATGTACCACACCTGCAATACCAATTTGTTTTATTGATATATTTTTTTTTTTTATCACAATCCTCCTGCCTCTGCCTCCCGAGTGCTGGGATTACAGGCGTGAGCCACCACGCCCAGCACTGTGGTATGTGGTACTGGTTGCTGCTGGGTGTGTTATGTATTGTTATGTGGTTACCGGGGAATCGAACCCGGGTCCTTGCGCTTGCAAGACAGGCGCCGGAACCACTGAGCTAACTCCCCGGCCCTTATTGATATTTTTTTTTTCCTTTCAGATCAGAACATTCAAGATCTTCTCTCCTGGCCCCTTCGATTCATAGTATTAAGACCTGGCTCTGCCTCTTCACTCTTCCAACACTTACTGCTCTGGCAAGTCACCAGTGAATGCAATTATTAAATACAATAGTCAAGTCAGTTATTTTCATATGGTTCCTCCAAAACATTAGCCAATACTGATTTTCCTGAAATTTTCCTCTCCTGATATCCTTGATAATACTATTATCTTACTCTCCTCCTCTTGTCTATGTCACTCTTGAATTTGTTACTATAAAAGATTTCTCCTGCCTTCTCCCTACTCAACTACTACCATGATGAGACCCTATACTAACTCTAGAAAAACTTGCTGGCTCTGAATTTATGGAGAGCTTCCTGTCTCAGCCTCTAAGTGTTAGGATTACAGGAGTGTAGCACCACATCTGGCTAAGCCAAGTATTCTTTTTTTTTTTAATATTTAGATAGATTTTTTTTTTTTTTTTGGAGACAGAGTCTCACTTTGTAGTTCAGGCTGACCCTGAACTCACTATGTAAGAACAGCTTTGAACGTGCAGCAAACCTCTTGCCTCTACCCCCTGAGTGCTGGATTACACGCATGAGCCACCATGCCTGCCTGGCTAAGCTAAGTATTCTTAAAGCATGGATTCTGGACTTGGGAGCTCAAAGACCATTCTGAAGTTCATGTTTTCACAGATATAATGAAACATTATTTGTCTTTTTCTTTGTGTTGACATATACACAATAGTATAAAGATGAACAAAATTGCTACTACCTTAGAATAAATCAGGACAGTGCCACCAAAGTGTACAAATCACTTAAAAATGTTCTTTCCTTTCCCCTGTTTCCACTGCCAGAGATTAAACCCCCTCCATTCCTACTCCACCTCATCACCTTTTGGTCATTAAATTGCTAAATTGCCCAGGTTGAGCTCCAACTTGTGATACTCCTGCCTCAGTGTCCCAAAGCGTTAGGATTACATTCATGTGCCACTATGCTGGCTAGAATGTTCTTGATGGATCAGTAAAAATTAACATTATTACATCTTGATTCTTTGAACACCCATCTTAATATCTTGTGCAGTGCAAACTATGCATAAAGTACTCTGCTGCTTTATGCAATATGAGGAAAAACACTTGTAAAACTGAATTCCGAGCTCATTTTAAAACCTTTCTTCATGAAATACTATTTTTATATCACATGCCAACATACTATGATTATTCAAACTTAAGCAGTAAGCGTTTTCTTAAAAATGAACAAAGTGTTGGGACCAGGGATTTAGCTCAGTGATTCTGGCACCTGCCTTGCAAGTACAAGGGCCCAAGTCTGATCCCCAGTAACCACATACCACAGTGCTGGGCATGGTGACTCACGCCTGTAATATCAGCACTTGGGAGGCAGAGGCAGAAGGACTCCTTTGAGTTCAAGGCTGGCCTGGGTTACATAGTGAGCTCAGGGCCAGCAAGCCTGGACTACAAAGAAAGACTCTGTCTTTTAAAAAAGAAGAACAAAGTGAACCTGCCTCTTTAAGGAATATCAATCAGTATTTGATATCAATGACAAAATCTGAATTCTTTTTTTTTTTTAGGTTTTTTGAGACAGGGTCTCGCTTTGTGGTTCAGGCTGGCCCTGAGCTCAGCCTCCAACTCACATCACAATCCTCCTGCCTCTGCCTCCCGAGTGCTGGGATTACAGGCGTGAGCCACCACGCCCGGCACTGTGGTATGTGGTACTGGTTGCTGCTGGGTGTGGGTCTCCACACCC
>PVIR01004452.1:70000-79010 GCA_004026965.1 Petromus typicus | reverse complement strand
GTAACCACATAACAATACTGGGTGTGGAGACCCACACCCAGCAGCAACCAGTACCACATACCACAGTGCCGGGCGTGGTGGCTCACGCCTGTAATCCCAGCACTCGGGAGGCAGAGGCAGGAGGATTGTGATGTGAGTTTGAGGCTGAGCTCAGGGCCAGCCTGAACCACAAAGCGAGACCCTGTCTCAAAAAAACTAAGAAAACACAAAACAAACAAAAAAATCCTAAAATTTAAAGCTGGGCATGGTAGCACATACATGTAATCCCAGAGGTAGGAGGGAGCCTGAGGTAGGAGGTTTGCAAGTATGACTACAGCCTGGGCAATTTACCAAGACTGCCTTTAAAACAATTTTAGAAAGGGGAGAGCTGGTGATGTAGCTCAGGCCAAACATCCTGGGGTTGATTCCCAGTATGCCCCCCACCCAAAAAAACAAAAGCCTTAAAATTAAGCACTGCAGAACTGAGTGTGTGTGGGGGGTCCAGCTCTACAACTTTTTACATACAATTTTTAACAGCCACCACAACCAGACTACAGAACAGCCTCTCTCAACATGTTTCCTTTGTGTTGCCCCATTCTACTCATACCATTCACTAACCCAGTGACAACCCCCATTCTGTTATCCTTCAATTATACTTTTGTATTTTCAAGAATACCATATAAATGGAATCAAAAAATATTTAGCCTGGCTTTTTTCGATTTTTTTTTTTTTTCAGACAGGGTCTCGTTTTTGTAGTTCAGGCTGGCCCTGGGCTCACTGTGTAGCCCAGGTGAGCTTCAAACTCACAGCAATCCTCCTGCTTCTGCCTCCCAAGTGCTGGGATTACAGGTGTGAGCCACCCTGCCTGGCTAGCCTGGCTTTTTTATTTCCCCCCACTTTGCATAATACCTTTTGAGTTCCATCTATATCCCTGGGTGTAGCTGTAGTTCTCTGATATGGCTGAGCAATACCCCAAAGTATTCAGCCACTGCAGGGTGTTTAAGCTGTTCTCCATTTGTAGTTATTATGAATGCACACACAAATATTCACATACAGTATACATTTTTATATGAACATAAATTTGTACTTCTCTGGGTAAGCATCCAGGACTAGGGCTGCTGGGCCATAGAGTTAGTATACATTACTCTTTATAAGCCACTTTCACCTTTTTCCAGCTGGCACGATGATGTCAGATTCCCATCAGTGACCTGGAGAAGTTCCCATTGCTCTATATGCATTCACTAGCATTTGGTATCGTCCAGATTTTAGACCTTCTAACAAGTATGGAGCACTATCTTGTCATACTTTTAATTTGCATCTACTTGACGCTGGTTAATTTAAACTTTTTTTCCATTCTTTGTCTTCTGGTGGGGATGGGAACCAGGGGCTCACACATACATCAGGCAAATATTCATGTGCTTGTCACCCTTCCTTTTACGCCTTATAATGAAGTATCTGTTCAAGGTTTTTATTTAAAAATTGTTACTGTTGTAAGAATTTTTATATATACTAGATATAGGTGGTTTTTTAGATGTGGGACTTATAAATAAATATTGTAAATATTTTCTCCCGGCCTGTAGCTTGTCATTTCCTTCTCTTAAGAATGTCTTCTGGGGGCTGGAGATTTAGCTCAGTGGTTTTGGTGTCTATGATTTTTGCAAATTTTTTTGATCAGAGCAGTTTTGAGTCTTAAACTTGTGTATTCATGCCTCCAACTTTACATTTATCTTATCTTATTTTATTTTGAGACAGGGTCTCATTTTGTAGTTCAGGCTGGCCCTGACCTCATTGTATAGCCCAGGTGAGTCTGGAACTCACAGCAATATTCCCACCTCTGCCTCCAGAGTGCTGGGATTACAGGTGTGAGCTACCACACCTGGCACTGATTGCTGGTGGGCGTGAGTCAGGCATTGTGGTATGTGGTTACCGGGGATCGAACTAGGTACCGTGCCCTTGCAAGACAGGCGTTGGAACCACTGAGCTAAATCCCCGGCCCATATAGTTTGTAGTTTTTGAGGAAATGATTCATTGCTTCTAAGTTGCCAAATATGTGTAATATTCCTTTATTATCCTTTTACATTCTGTAGGGGTCTAGCATTCTTGGTATTGCTAATCTCTACCTTCTCTCTTTGTATATTTAAGTCTTCCTAGAGTCTTATCAATTTTACTGATGCTTTAAAATAGTCAGATTTTGGTTTCAGGGATTTTCTCTACTCTTGTTTTTAATTTTATTGATTTACCATCATTTATCTATTTCCTTGTTTGCTGTGGTTTTATTTACGCCTTTTTTATCTGCAAGGTGGACACTCACATTACTGATTTGAAACCTTTGTATTTCTAATATAAATATTTAATGCTGTCAACTTCCTTCTAAGCATTACTTCAGCTGCATCATGCTACCTTTTTAACTTTCTCCCTTAGACCACTGATTCTTCTAGCATGATTATTTAGTATTTACCTGCCAAAATAATGAATTTATTTTACCAACCGGGTAACTATATAAAACCTTCTTTCTGTTTGAGTATTTTATTGATTCTGTGTGTCCACATGAATCAAAAAAGTGTCATCATGAAACTATTTTAATGAAGCTATTTTGTACCACATTTTACATTGCATCTCTCAATATTCTGTATGTTGTATTTCCATTTTCAACTAGTTCAAAATATTTTCTAATTTTCCTTAAGACCCCTCTTTAGTCCATAATTTAGAAGTGTGCTACTTCAGTTCTAAGTAGTTAAAAAGATTTGCCTTTCCTTCATTGATTCTAATTTAATTCCATTATAGTTGAAGAATATAATTTGTATGATTTCAATTCTTCTAAATTCAATAAGGTTTGTTTTATGACCCAGAATATGATCTATCTTGTTGAATGTTCCATGTGTACTTGAAAAGAATGTGGATACTGCTATTGTTGGGTGGAGTGTTCTATAAATATCAATTAGACCCAGTTGGTTGTCAGTTCTTTTATATCCTTGCTGATTTTATGTCCAGCATTTCTCTCAATTACTGAGAGATGAATGGTACAGTTGCCAAGTATAATTGTGGATTATTTGTCTCTTCTTTCAGTTCTGCCTGTTTTTAGTTCAGGTACTTTGAAGCTCTGTTGTTAGACACATACACATTTAGGATTGTTAGTACTTCTTGGTGAATTAGCTCTTTTACCATTATGCAACATTCCTTTTTATCCCTAGTTATTTTCTGTACTCTGAAGGCTAATTTTCTGCTATTAATATATCCACTCTAACTTTCTTTTGATTAGTGTTTGCATGGTGTACCTTTTGCCATGTTTTACTTTTAAGCTACCTATATCATTATATTCGAATTAAGTTGAATAGTAGCATCGTTTTAAAAAATCCATTCTAAAAATTTGTTTCTCTTTAAATTGGTCTATACACACATAGACCATTTGCATTTAATGTGGGTCACGGATATTGATTAGATTGACCATTTTATTATTTGTTTTCTATTCTATTTGTTCTTTTTGCTTTTCTTTCCTCTTTTCCACCTTCTTGTGTTACAAGAACATTTTTCATTTTAGCTACTGTATGTTTAAATATTTCTTTGTCTAGTTGACAGTTAAGGATTTTGATACCTGTTACTTTAAGTGGAATAAAAACTCATATAGCCTCTTTTCCCTGCTCTATCTTATATATTACACCTATGTGCACTGAAAACTCAACAGATAAGGCTATCATTTGCTTTTGCCTGTGAAATATATTTCAAAGAACTCAATAAGAAAAAAAGTCCATTATACTTACCATTTGTTGTTCTTCATTCAGGACAGTCCAAATTTCTTTCATTTATCATTCTCCCTCTTTCTGAATAACTACTTACCTACCTACTTACCTGTTTGTTTATTTATTGGTATTAGGGACTGAACACAGTGCCCCTAACTGAGCTACATTCCAGCCTCTTAAAAAATATTTTTATTTTGATACAGGGTCTCACTAAGTTGACTATACTGAATTAGAAATGGTGATCCTCCTGCCTTAATTTCCCAGAGTGCTGGGATTATAGGCAGGCACCAATATGCCCTGCTTCCTGAATAACTTTCTTTAGTATCCTCAAAGCAGGGCTAATGGTAATGAGTTATCTCATTCATATGAGCATTTCTCTCACCTTACTCCTAAAAATGTTTTATATTAGATACAAAAGTCTAATATGATGATTTTTCTTTTAGTTTCTCAAAAATGTCTTATTTCCTTTAGCTCCATGGTTTCTGATGAAAAATATATCACTTAAATAATTTTATTTATTATATTGTTTTCTTCTAACCAGTTTTAAGATTTTTTTTTTGTTCTTTGTCTTCAACAATTTGAGTATGATATGTCTGGGAGTGGACTTCTCTGAGTTTATCTTATTTGGGATTTAACAAACTTCTGAATCTGTAAGTTTGTGTTTTATCAAACTTGGGAGATTTTCAGATATTATTTTTCAAATATTTTTTCAGTCCTCTTCTCTTGCTCTCCTTTGGTATCCCAATGATGAGAATATCACATTTTCTGTTACTGTTCCACAGGTCCTGGAGGCTTTTTCTTTTTCCTTTTTTCATACTGGACAATTTCTTTTTTTTTTTGAGACAGGGTCTCACTTTGTGGTTCAGGCTGGCCCTGAGCTCAGCCTCCAACTCACATCACAGCAATCCTCCTGCCTCTGCCTCCCGAGTGCTGGGATGACAGGCGTGAGCCACCACACCTGGCACTGTGGTATGTGGTACTGGTTGCTGCTGGGCATGAGTCTCCACACCCAGTATGGTATGTGGTTACCAGGGATCGAACCCGGGTCCTTGCGCTTGCAAGACAGGCACCAGAACCACTGAGCTAAATCCCTGGCCCTATTATTTTCATTTTAGCAGACCTAGGAGTTCCAAACCACTTTCTGTGGTGCCAGTGTCAGTTCAGTTTTCAAAACTCTTGCAGGAAGGTTGGCCTATAGCTCAGCAGTAGAGGGAATGCTTAGCAAGCCCTTGGGCTCGATGTCTAGTGCTGGGGGAAAAATATCTTTAAAAACCCTTTGCAGTGCTTTTTGGATTTGTCCCATCAATGTATGCAATACTTAATAGTTATTCTAGGTCTGGGTGGTGGTCTTTATTTCAGTTCTCAAAGACTTTGGTGTGCTGATTAAGCCCAGGAATTCAAAAATAACATTATGGGACCACTTCCTAAGTAAGGTCTGTACTATTTGTGATCTCTAGAGTACCTAATGCCTTGCATATAAAGCAGGTTTTTCATCCTTTGGCCAGAAGCTAGGTTACTGACCTCTGTCATGTACTTTTGTGAATGTATGCCAATCAGGACCAGAGGGTAGGAAGATGGCAAGTGACACCCTAGGGTTTCCCTTACCTCAGACGGTCTGGCCTCCTACTGACCCCACTGGAGCCTCTGTTATTACCATACCATCACCAGGAACTGAGGCATGAGAAAATGAGAAGAAAATTCCAAAACTAAGGGAATTCTACGTTATCTCTGGGTATGAGGAGTCTCATTTGCTTACATCTGGTTTATGCTGTTTCCTTAAGGGAGAGAAAATGGCAAATTCACGACCTTCCTACTACTATATACTTTTCAGAATCTTCATGTAACTTTTCCATGCGCCCTCGAGGTTTAGTTGCTTTCAGTAGGAGACATGGAAGAATACTCTTTATCTTACCTAGAACTGAATTGTTGATAGAAGTTGATGCCAGGGTTTTCATCATTTGGGAATATTTTTTCAATTCATGTTTATATTCAATTTAAAATTTCTATCTTCTAAGAAGCATTATTGTCCTAACTCTATTCTACTTGGTCTCTTCAGTATTGAAGAGTCCTAAACAACACTGCAGTTTTGTTTTGTTTTTTTAAGTTCTTTTTGAGACAGGGTCTCGCTTTGTAGTTCAAGCTGGTCCTGAACTCAGCCATTCTCCTGTTTCTGCCTCCCGAGTGCTGGGATTAAGGTGTGAGCCATCATGTCAGGCACTGTGGCGTGTGATACTGATTGCTGATGGGGGTAAGTCATCACACCCGGCAATGTTGTATGTTATTACTGGGGATTGAACCGGGACTCTTACTTACAAGGCAGGCACCAGAACCACTGAGCTAAATCCCTGGCCCTATACTGCAGCCTTTTAAAGACTTTTTGTTGTGCTACAAATATCTATGCTTAGTTCCTCACATTGAATCTGTGTAAGGGTAGACTCATGGTTTCAAAACCTTTTTAGTTCCTACATCCCAGAACAGCATCCTAGAGATAATACAATATTTAGTTAAGTTTAATCATCTGGTTGACAGATGTTCCAATCAGGTTCTAAAAATAAAAACGTCTTTGTATATTATGAGGATGAAGAACACTAATGTTAGGAGAAAGATGCTAGTTGATGATCAAGACAAAATGGGTATTGCTGGTTCTACTATACTGCTTATTTTGAAAATGAGAATTTATTCTAAAGACATAGATCACAATTTGAACACAGCATGAGTTTCATGGTTTTTTATGCATGATTTCAGTCTCAAGAAATATTAGATGAATGCACAAAACTGCACCCAGCTGAACCACGACATCCAGGATATACTATATGTATATGAACATTCCTCAAACATGGGACAGCTATCTCAGTTCACTGTGTGTCACCACCCACAGCTGGTGTTTGTTACAATTCTCCTTCCAGTGTTGGTAACCTTTCAACGTCCACTTCACCATGACTCACAGCTGTAAATCTCTGAAGTCCACTTTCACAAGTACATTTCAGGTCTTTTCCAGGCTAAAGTAGCATACTGATTGTAGCAGTTTTACATTTCTTAGCTATGGAGATGTACAAAACAATGTCACTAGTTTCATTAGGTTTCTACATTCTGTTTTATGTGCCACTAGTGAAGTTTTTCTGTTGTGCCCTAACCCCTGCATTTTCTTTGTTTTCCATATTTTAGTGATTTTTAGGAATACACATGTTTACATTACAGAACTGAGTATAAGTGAGAAGGAGATGAGGGAAGACCAGTGGAAGGACAAGACAAAAGGAGAAAAATAAAAACAGGAAACAGAATATCTTCCCAATACAGTCATTTCAAGATTTGCTCCCAAAGACTTTCCTTTGGACTATACCCACTCTAGAATAGCATGGCCTGGTGTCATTAAACTAGAGGGTCACTTTGATCAGACCATAGATTGGTTTGCTCTAAAGATTTAACTTTAACCCACTATTTCAAAGTAGAAGCAACATAGATTCTTAAAAGTTGGTTTCCGTAACATGAAGAGCATCTACTAAATAGATTGCGTAGAGAATGCGTCGAAGCTACCAAATCCTCCACCTTCTAAGTAGAAGCACAAAGTGTGACTCAAAAAAAATGCCTTCTGCCGCCTTTAATGTGTTGATATCATATCGATCCTACTAGTCTTAGCTTACATCTCTTCTTTTCTATGCAATCTCCTCTCATCCTCTCCAACTATTTTCATATGTGTTTACACTAGAAGTACAGCAGTTGTTAATCACTTCCTTGGAAGTCATGAGAAACATAGCTGGAATGAGCCACCATCTTGGATGGGTGCTGCCAAGGATCTGCCTATGCACGTGCACATAGGTGGGCTATATGCATGCAGTGGTGCCTGTGAATGGTTCACAAAGTTTGCCCTGTTGGCTAGACTATGAGCTGAAAGTCAAGTACAACTCATTTTTTCCCCCAAATGCCTGGTAAGAGCAAGGACAGGGCTATGTCATGCACAGTCCTCAGGCAAGATCTTATGTGTCTGCTGGGGAACAAACAGCATTTAGTCTGTGGTTAGGAAGAACTAGTGGTTTGGTAAGGAGTCTGTACCATTTATTTACCTTGAAAATATTTTCAAGTGAATAGCTAAATATATTCAAATTTATCATCATTACACTGCAAGGAAGAATGTTTCCTTCATTCTTTTCTATATAATAAAAGGAGAGTAAAAACAACAGGAGTAGTTAGTTTTAACTTTAAAATATGCCAGCACTTTATCATACCAGGGTCTTTATACTTGTGGTTCCAGATCCCTTATATATGCCCTTCATCCAGATATCTGAGAGACTCACTATCTCACATTCTTCTGGCCTTTTTCAACATTACTGTTTCAATTAGAACTTTTCTCCTCACCCTGCATCAAGTATCAGGCCTTTTCCACTTCACACAGCTGATTTCTTTCCCACAGTACCTGCTGTGTTATATGACTACGGCTATCAGTCTCATACTGGAACAGAAGTTCCTTGAAGACAGGGATTTACTTTGGTTCACTGCCTCAGAGTAGGTGCTCACTGTATTTTTGTTGGATGAGTTTGGAAGATATAATAAGTAACATTATTTATAACTATGATCCCAACACATAAAATGTTCTTGGCTTGGCATCTCAGGGGAGACATATCCCATGTCAAGGTTATCATCAAGGTTATATCTAAAGGAACAAATCTTACAGAAATTACCAACGATGCATGTTAAGATTTTAGACTCAAACCCTGATCAGTGGTTAAAGAGTGCTGCTTTAAAATCTCGGAAGCTTTAGAATCCCTAAATTTCTACCATTCGGTCCCTTTCCAAAGCCCTCAGAATTCCCAAGAAACATGCACTGCACTATACTGCAGAAAAGTGTGGAAAGATAAATGGGGGAAAGATAAACAGCACAGAGGCCCTGTATACACTTGGCACTCCTCTTTGAAGTGGGCTGAACAGTATCTGCATACACCATTGGTGGTCTTACTCCAGAATGCTGAACTACACATCCCAAAATGCTTTGCAAAATTTTGTTGGAGCATTTTGCAATGCCGCTTCTACAAGGTAAAATTCAGTGTTTGTGATAAAAATGAATCTAAGTGGAGTTGGTGAGGAATGTCCTGTCCCTCTTCTGCATAGCAACTCCAGTATGTTTATCCAGACTATGTTTATATTAACCAGGTCTGGTTTTCCAGTGAGTTCCTTATGTTTCTAAAATGAGAAACAGAGCCACACAATGTACAGCCTTAAAAATAAAATTCTGCAGGGTGAGTGAAAGACAATATATCGTCTAAATATAAATTCTAATTTCAGCATGTGGTCTTGCTATT
>PVIR01004452.1:20000-65000 GCA_004026965.1 Petromus typicus | reverse complement strand
AGATGAGGTTAAACTGAATTAGTGTAGGTCCTAATCCAACGTAACCAGTGTCCTAATAGGAAGAGAAAAGGCAGATACAGGCACAGGGAGATGGCCAGGTGGTGACAGAAGCAGACTAGAATGATACACCTGCAAGCCAAATGCATCAAGGATTAGAGGATGCCAGAAGATGCAAGGGAAGATTTTTGCCCGTAGGCTTCAGAAGAAGGGCCCTGTCAACATGTAGATTTCAGACCTCTGACCTCCAGAATGGCAAGACAACAAATTTCTGTTATCTTAAGTCATTTAGTTTGTGGTATTTTGTTTAGGTCATGGTACTTTTAAATACCTGTTGGGGTATTACACTTATGTCTAAATAAGATATTTGGGTATAAGAAAACACGACAAGATACATTTTAGCCATTGCATATACAAAATAATTGTTTATGTCTTTTAGAATGTGGAAGGCTCAAAATAAAAAAACTGACAAGACAGCTAATAACAACTCTTTGATTCTCTACAAATTAACTACTTAGAAAAGACACTGATAGCAGATTTGTTCCGTTTCATGATATTGCTAGTAAGTACACTTAAAAGCATTGTACAGTTTTAGGTTCCCCACTTTATAGGGACATAGATTCACACAAAGCACATGGAATAATGGCTAAGTGAGTCTTTACTAAAGGCAGGGGCAGAGGGAGGGATCAGGCTCACTTTGTGTAGCACCACTCAGCTGATGTAGGACCAGTGAGCCACAGGACACAGGGGGAGGCCAAATGCAAGACCATTCTACCTAATGACAAATAAAATCTAAAAGGACAGTGACAGAAGCAACCCAATGTTGATGAATGGATAAACATGCTGCAGCATATCTGTTTAACAGAGTATTCTTTGTCCATAAAAAAAAGAATGAAATATGAATGCACAGTACAACATGGACAAACATTATGCCAGATATACAAACTGACATATTATAATTCCATTTATGTGAACTATTCAGAATCGGTAAATCTGTGAATGTACTAAACATCATTGTACTTTTTCATTTTCAAATGTTAGATTTTATATTATGTGCATTTTACTTCACAAGAAAAAAAAAGCATGAAAGAATGTTATATTTAAAAAGCTAGTACGTGCATGGAGGTAAGACAAACTGTTCACAGAATTTAGTAAGCTTGCACCAAATAAGCAGATCAAAATCACCACAGTAAAAAATCCTTCCTGAACTGGAGAATTACCAATACCCAACACAGATGTTGAAAGACTTTCTGATGTAGCTTCTTTTTCTACACAGTTCATGTTGATTACCTTAAGAGACCACAATTATTTTCATATTTCCTTCTTATGCAGAAACAAGACACTGCCAGGGAGCTTTCAATGTTCTTACTATTCCTAACTTACTCATCAAATCAATTTGTTTAGCTACACATTTTGAGATGCTAATATATGATGATTATAAGGTCATATACGGTATACATATTATTATAAAAGATTTTAGCAATCTTATAATAGAGGATAATGTGAGAAACACTATCAGCACCCAGTAGGACTAGGTAGAGATTTTCTAAACTCTACATCAAGAATGGTAATTTTAGTGAGAAAAAGTTAGTTTTTAAAAATTTATCTTTTATTGTAGAACTCCGATTTCAAACCAAGTTTTATTTTTGGGGAACTACTGAATATAAACTGTCTGGTGGTCTACTTCATACTCAAACATACTTGGTCATGTTAAAAGGTCAAAACCATACCTTAGAAATAGACATACCATCTAATTTGAGTCTTAATCTCTGAACCAGTCTGAAGAGGGTCCTATGAGTAACTTAAATATTCATCAAACTTTTCATTCTCTATTTAAAGGCACTACCTACACAGCAGGGAATACTCAGTAATTTAAAATAAGCAGCAAGTTTTATAAAGTTAAATGCCCACGGGCATAAAATATTTTTATAGACATATACAAAACTTTACAAGTAAATAAAAGAGAGGGAACACGTTTAAAACTCTGAGAACAAGAGTCCCAGATTTCTCCTCGTAACATGAGTAACACGAGCTAGTACAAGAACCAGCTTTCACATTTCAAGTCATTTTTGGAAAGCATTCAGTCAATGGCAACCCAGGACTGAAAGAGAGTAGATTTATAATGTCAGGCTGAGCCAGGCACACAGGCTGGTACTTTACCATCACAAGCCTGAAAAACCTAAAGGTCTCCACTAGTCCCGTAGTAGGAATGTATGGTGTTTTGTTCACACAAACATTTACAAATGTCTATTTTGTCCACATATCAATTTTATATAATCTACATATTTAACTAGTTTTATAAATAAGGGACTATTCTTTCATTAGTATGTCCCCAGGATCCAGCGATGTACCTAGGAGAAGTGAATGCTTAATAATTATTACATGTAAGTAAAGTGAGACCCAGCACCTGAGAGCTCAAAAACTAGATGAACTAAACCTTGTGAAACAGATATTTTGGAAAACCCAGTATTGTATAATGCTTAGGAGCTTCTCAGCAAAGATGCTTATTTATCCTCCACTGAAAAGCTCAGGACTCACAAATAGAATTAAGAAATTCCTCAGTCATCAGTAGCAACTGGAATGGAGTACAGAAGATGAAGCTGAGCAATGTGAGGAAGGACCTCATGAGGAATGACTAAGGACAACATCATCGATCAGGATGATCCAACACTAGAGGGTCATGCTTTACACAGTTAATCTATAGCATTTACAGGGACAGTAGCTGACAACTTTGACAAACATCTGTAAAATGTTTCAGTTTTGAAAAGGACAAGAAAAAAGACCAAATCATTTTGAAATGCCTATGCTGGTTCACTCATTTTAAAAAGATAAGAAATCATAAAAGATAATGTGATGTTAAATCACTGCCAGCAACATCATCATACTTTACTTTTACCTGCTCTCAAGAATGGAATCATAGGGCCAGGGATTTAGCTCAGTGGTTCTGGTGCCTGTCTTATAGGCGCAAGGGCCTGGGTTCGATCCCTGGTAACCACATACAACAATGCCTGGTGTGGAGACTCACGCCCACCAGCAATCAGTACCACTACTACAGTGCTGGGCGTGGTGGCTCATACCTCTAATCCCATCCCAGTACTCAGTACTGAGAGGCAGAGTAAGGAGGATTATTGAGTTCAAGGCTAAAACTCAGGGCCAGCCTGAACTACAAAGAGAGACCCTGTCTAAAAAAAAAAAAAAAAAAAAATGGAATCATAAAACTGGCCAACTTTCTAAGACATAATTCAATTTTCTCCAAACCTGATTTGATGAATTAGATATTTAAAAAGTATCACAGGCAGCATTACTTCATGAACCGAAGTGATTTTCCTAGAGCCTAGGGCGGGTTTGATGAGTCACACTAAATATATACAATTCTGTGCTCTTTGTGTTTCTGCTGATGCAAGTCTTGAGAAAAGACTGATGTAAAAAGAATTCACTATAGCAGCTAATCCTCGAAAGTTTCACATTTTTAAAAACATCTACATTTTACTTTACTAATTATCATAGGTAAACAAAAACAAGGCAAGGGAGATTTAACACTTACCAAACTCGTTAAAAATTAAAAATTGGGTCCAAATGCTGGAAAGGCTGTTTAAGTGGTGTATACTAAAAGTATTAGTGCATAGCATAAACTGGGATAACCCATTAAGAAAGTAATTTGGCAATCTGAATCATGACTACGTTGTACTTCGGTACTTTCATACGTATTGCTGATAAGAATTTATTCTCAAAAAATATTTCAAATAAAGAAAAAAAATCATTTAACTACCACATATTTATTTTCCAGAAACAATATTGAAAAGTAGCCTGAAATGTCCAATGAGAAATATAGTTAAATTGTGTTTAAGATTTTTGGTACTGCAAATAAAGCAGTGACACAGAAAGATGCATGACAGAAGATAAACAAAATATAAAAGCATATTTTCATTGTGACTACAGTCACTAAAATACACACAGAGATAATGCAAAAGAATAAGGGAACTCAAGGCATACACAAGGGAATACATGATGTTGGTAGTTTTTTGTATCCTTGTCAGATTCAATGAAATAACATTACCTTAAAATAAAAATAAAGAGCCACTGGAATTTACACTTTTCCTAAAATTAGTACACATATTGATTATTTTCAGTGAAAAGATTTCAAGTCAAAACTTGGTTCTAAAGCCTGTCTCTGCACGAGAAGTTCCCAAGTCTGAGCTTCCTCTGACCAAAAGCCTCAGAAACCCTTAGTCTAGTTAAACGTGAAAGGTGAATCACATTCTAGCTCTGTACTGGCGAAGGAGACTGTACATTACCAAATTACAGCTTCTGAGGTCTGCAATAAACTTTAGGTTTGACTAGCTCAGCATTTGGGAAACGGTATTTGATCACAAACCCTTTCTGCACAGAAGACCTGCAAACTCTTCTCGCCAGTGTGGAAAACACCTCTTGTGCGGATGCTGCTCAGAGGTGGCAACATCGAGAAGGCATCTTATTTACTAGGGAGCTGTATCAGATTCTGCACTGCCCAGCTAGGAGTCACTAATGGCAGCATGCCTTATCCCTTAGATGTATGGACTAAGGTAGAGAAAAAGCTTGAGAATCACTGATCCACGCAGGTTCTTATAAAGAGTATAATCCCACGGAGGAAGAAAAGGCCCCACAAAATAAACTCTTTAAGGTGTAAGTGAAGGTGATCTTTTGGCTCTGACAGAAGGGGCCCTGATCAAGTCTGAAGACGACAACAGTGTCTATGAAGGAGTGGCATCTCTGCTACAATTCCGAAGTTCTAACCAAAGGAATTTGAGTACAGCGGTGCTTCAGTTCAAAAACTCAATATTTTTTCCATGATTCTGGTTGCAAACTGAGGTGGACGACAACTGAATCGAATTTCCTCTTCAGGCCAACACTGAATCTAACTATTGAATTTGACTGGGTTCTTCTCCAACTGAGTTTGTGACCAGAATCATGCAAAGAATCCAGTTTGTGAATTAAGGTACCACTGTAATCAATTAAGTCTTCTTTTACATATAAATATGGTATTACTCACAACATGTGAAAAAATAAAGCATGTGTCTTGAAGTCTGGATGGTTAAAAATATATAACTAGATATAGAGTATACACAATGGCTATATATCTATGTATGGGCAAATACACAATGTCTACTTCCTACACCTAGGGGATGAAAAGCAGCCCAGGACCCGCTTGCATATTGTTTCACACTAGGAGAGCATTACCTCTGGTCTAAGCACAGCTTTCATGCAGGCTGGACAAAGAGGTCCGCTTCGGGAGAACTGAAGGGGAAGGTGTCGAATTCGATTGCGACATGTTGGCTCCTCACACAGTAGCCAGCCCTGGAGAGACAATTACTATCAATTAACACTATCATCAATTACTATCAATCTTTACTGTCAATAAACACAAATAATAAGCCCTTCTTAGGCAAACTCATTCTATTCAAATCTTCCTTACAGTCTCTGTGATAGCTCTAGATACATTACCCTCTGCATGTGTTAATGAGATTTATGCCCAAATCTATTCTCAAGAATGTAACTAAGAGAAAAGAATGTCCTCAATGGCTGAGTGACTGTTGTCTAGTTATTTCACTGTTGTGCTTTCATTGTTGTGCTCTCTGTAAAATGGGACTGCTGAAATGGTGCAATACACTTAAAGTGCTTAACACTATTCTTGACATAAATAATAAAGGCAAACAATTATTTCATTTAAAACTGAAACAAATTTTTCTACACATGGTTTTGGGAGGCATAAAACTGGCTGCCAAGTTTTCAAGAACAACTTCAAATGACTACTATTTTCCAGAGGTTTGAAACAGCCATTGTCCACTTTTATGTTCTTCAAAACCCTCATTTTCATTCTCCACTCTCCCTTCTTGTTCTTGTGTCAATTTTGATGCAGTGACGCAATATGGTGTATCTATTGTTTTGAATCAGTATTGTGTTCATTATAATTTTGGAAAGGTTTGAAACAGGGTCGCACAAGGTAGCTCAGGTTGGCCCTGAAATTGGTATGTGGCCTGGAATGGCCTTGAACTTGCAGTGATCCACCTGCCTCAGCTTCCTGACTGCTGGGATTACAAGTGTGTGCCACCATACCTGGCTTGTATTCATTAGAAAACATATCTGTTAAACAAGGAAGATAAGACTTCAAAATGGGGAAGACAGCACCAGTACCCGTGGGCTTTGGCACTGCCCATGTTGCTGCAGATGTGTAGTGAGTAAGGTAAACGCAGGGTAAGGTGCTGGGATATACAGGTGACAAGGTGTGCTCCTGTGTCTCGTAGCTTCACTGCCTGTGGGGCCAGTGATCTGCCAGTGATCTAATGAGACACAGAAACTTCTGAGCTTGAACAAAGAGGGAATATCGGATGGTGGTGGGGAAAGTCAGGGAGAAATACTGGTATATACCAACGAATGGAAGCTAGAAAGAACTATGCTGTGTTATGATTAACAGAGGAGTCAACAACAGGTCTAAGTCTGTTACCTATTTCTAGCCTGTCTTTTGCCCCTAGACAAGAGGAATAGAGACACGGATGTCACTTAACTATGATAGGTTCTTTAGCCTACCAGATAGTACTATTCCCACGCAGGGATGCCCTGCCCACTGCTGTGCTACTTGACCTCATTCCTTAGGATAGGCTCTTCTTGCAAGAAGCTACAACCCAACAATACAAGGGGAAGCACCAAGAATCAGTTTCAGGAAATTATAACCTAAATAGGACTAAAGGTAATTCTGTATTTGTTAGCACTTACAATTACTTGGTACCACACAACTTGGTACTAACCACAAGTGTTAAACGATATAGCGAAGGGATAAAACTGTGTGTAAGACAAATTACCACAACCACAGTCAAAAGACCATGAATCAGATGAAACCACAGTTCTGAGTCACGGGGAACTGCACCACTGCTTCCAACACCTAAGGCCTACGGACCGCATCTTTTTGGAAGAGACATTCATTCGTACTTCAATGTACTTGAAAGCATCAATGCATTTACAACAGTTTAATGGTGTATTTACATTTTCTTTAAAAATCTGTTAGGTCAAAAGTGCAGTTTACGGGCCGGGGAGTTAGCTCAGTGGTTCTGGCGCCTGTCTCGCAAGTGCAAGGACCCGGGTTCAATTCCCCGGTAACCACATAACAATACTGGGTGTGGTGACCCACACCCAGCAGCAACCAGTACCACATACCACAGTGCCGGAGGTGGTGGCTCACGCCTGTAATCCCAGCACTTGGGAGGCAGAGGCAGGAGGATTGTGATGTGAGTTTGAGGCTGAGCTCAGGGCCAGCCTGAACCACAAAGCGAGACCCTGTCTCCAAAAAAAAAAAAAAAAGTGCAGTTTACAATAGGTTCCTTAAAATGAAAGAAATGGGCTGAGGGTGTAGTTCAGTGGAAGAACTCTTGCTGAGAGAGACAGAAAGAGAGAGAGAGAGAGAGAGAGAGGCAGACAGACAGACAGACAGAGACAGAGATTAACTGGTTTAGACTGTTCAGACGTGAGAAATGCAGTAAGGAAGAGTGGAAATGTCAGCAGCAACAAGTATTAAACTTTTAAATGTAGTTTATAAACTATAGTGTATATGAGACTATACAGAACTTCTACAAAGTACGCATCTAGGTACATTAATAAAGAAACAGTTCAAGCAAACCATGTATGAAAAATGCACGACTGGACCACTGTTTTATCATTCATTTAAGCTTGTTACATTATGTTTGGTATAAACTTGCATTATATGCTTTGGGATATGCAGCCAGTTAACAATGCCAACCACAAAGGAAATGTACTTTATTCAACTTCAAACAAAATAAAAAAGCAAGCAGACAGGTAACAGCTACCGTGTTTTGAAACAAGAAAGTATTAAGTACCAGGACACAATTTGGAAGTTTAAATTGTTTTTTAATTTTTAAAACACAATGCTCCAACAGCTAAAATTCTTCTCAGGTGTTTTTGAAAATTGATTCCATCAATTTACAACTTCACAACTCACTGGGTGAGTTGCCAACCAGGGAAATGCTAAGTTGTCATTTCGCCTGTTTTTAAAAGCAAACATCCAACTCTATCTCTGGCAGAGTTACTAACTAAATGTCCTTTCAAGTCTTATAGAAATCAGATAATACAATTTGTCTAGACTTCCTACCAGTTACAATTAACATTAAAGAGGTCTTTTTTTCTTTGTCACCTCTCTATTCACTGCTTATTTGGGTTTGTTTGTACTTACTATCTGTTAATCTCCCTTTACAAATGACAACAATAACTACTGCTATTATGCATGGAAATTAAACATGCTGATAACTGTGTGAAGGAAACTGGAGCTGAAAAAAATATTAGAAGGCTGTAGCTCTTTATGTCTCTTGTTTTGTTTTGATAATTAAGCTTCTGGTCATGGTGTATTTTAAACAAAACTCTTCTACAGTGGAAATAGGCCTAATCATATTCAATACATACTTTACTTCAATTCAATTTTGGCTAATCCACTTTGGTTAACCCTTTGTTCCCTCAACAAATATTAACCAACTATGATAAATCTTACTTCAAAGAAACATTTGTGTTGTCAAAAATAAATATCAAATCTTTGAAAGCATTTGATGATGGGTCAAATCATATCATCTACAAAGAGAAACTCATTTTAGGAAAAAACATATAGTTCAAGGCTACAGTGACAAATTAATGGAAGAAGGAAATGCTAACAACTTTCTTGAAAGCTCAATCTATAAAAAAAAAAGTCGGGGTTTATCATTAACAACCTTTAGAACTGCTACAAGGATGCCTGCCTTCTAAGTATGTCAATTTATTATGCAATGCCATATGTGAATTATAACTAGGAACAAGGCCATTTATGAAGTTTTAAGTTTACAAGTAAAGGTTCAAAACAGGCAATGCTGGGGTATCCCACAGCAAAACATGCAAAGCTCTATCACCTGTTGCTTATTTAGTCACTAATTCCTCAATATCACTGTGTATGAAACTGTGTCAAGTACTGAGTTGTTCTGACTGCTAAATTTTCTGAGGTCTCAACTGAAATGGTTTCTGTCTGCACACATTAAAGAGGATCTATTTCCATTTGTAATTGAAGCACTCCTGGTAGTTGTACCTTAAACACAAACTGTGACTCATTTGTGTACGTTTATATTTCTGGAAGGATGCAGACAAATGGACATCATCCACATCTGGAAATATGGTGCACAGGCCCTCAAAACATGTTTTCAATAAATGAAAAAATAAAAGCAATAAAATAAAAAGGCAGTTAGGTGTGGTGGTGCTTGCCTGTAATTCTAGCACTTGAGAAGCTGAGGCAGGATTACTATGAGTTCGAGGCCAGCCTGGGCTACATAGGCTGGCCTATGTTTTTTTTGTTTGTTTGTTTGTTTTATGTTTGAGACAGCGGGACTCTGTCTCAAAATACCATGAAACAAAAAGGCAGGAAGTAAGTTTATGAAAACTTGGGTCCAGAACTCAAGAGAGAAAGAGTATTCACAGTACGCTTTATATTCTTCTGTCAAATATTTGGTGTGTTTCCTCTCATTCCCAGCTGGTCGCCAAATCTGTCCATTGGCCTCTCCAGTATAGCCCCATTACCACCAAGTCCATCCAAGCAAGCCCAGACTGTCCGATCACAGACGCCTGCCCCCCCCCCCCAGTGCCCGACACCCAGTGTAAACAGTGGCCAAGTGTGGTTTCTCAGGGCTCCTCACCCCATCCTCCAATCACACACCCTTCACATACAGTTCAGAACAAATGCGCTGGCCTGGCTTTCAAATCCTTACAAAATCTCACCCTGTTCCCCCTCTCTCATCATTTTCAACACAAACTCTTTGCCCCAGTGGATTAGTTTTGTCACTGTACTCACTCCATTTTACCTATATTCACTTCATCACTGCTCATGCCACAGAATCTCTCAAAATGCCATTCCTCGAAAATCAGTCCCTACTCCTCTTGTGTGAATTTTCCCTAACTCGCAGGAACTTCTCTCTTTATCCCACCTGACATTAAACACACACTGCCTCGCACTGTTCCTCAAATACCGTACTGTACCTACCATTTTGTGGTACCTGCCTAAATGGCCAATCCCTGGGCAATGATGGGTCTAGTCTGCTTTGGATTTGGTAGTGCTCTCCTTAGTGCCCAGCAACCAAGGTTCATACTCAGTGAAGAATGCAAAACTGACATCATAAAAATTGCACTCTCATTTTTCATTAGTGGGTCCTTTTAAGTTACTAAGCCCACGGAAACACTCCCTGAGCCTGAGTTTCCTCCTTTATAAAGCAGGTGGTGATAATATTCATCACTGTGTTAAGGTTGTTTTGAGGATCAAACAGACAAAAACTTACAAAAACGTTCAATAAATGTACTGAAGAACACTGCTGAGATACAGCTGACAGTGCACTATAAACGGCAGGCTATCCTAACCAGGAAAGACTCTGGTCATTTTCCAGGAAGTTTCATTACAAAATGAAGAATGACAATAATGGATAAACAACGGGCTTAGGCGCAACTGTTTCTCAACCTGACTGCAAACTATTAGAACTGTGTAATCAGCACAGGTGAAATTTCCCTAAGTTTTTCTTGATAAAACCAGATTTGAACTAAAGTTATAGATGGCAGAACAGTTAGTGACCAAGGGGAGGTGGTCTATACCTTATTTTAGGATTCATGGAGATTTCCAAGAGATAACACAGTCCGGCTATGATGCACGATTTAGTCTTCGCTCTAATGGCTTTCCGGGTGTGCAGGGACACGGTGACAGGATGAGGTTGCCAGTATGTGTGCTCTTTCAGAATTTATGACCTCCTCATTAGTTTTTGTTAATGCCCATTAACCACCCCCTCCCCAAACTACATGCATTCCAAGAATATCAGACTCTTTTTACTCAGAAGCATTTATAAATGTTCTGGGGTTCCCTTGCAGGCACATTTTTCTGTCACAGAATTATCCCCAGTGTAAAAAAAAAAAAACGGGTCTTCTTATAGATAGTGCACAGTATGGGCCCACAGCTGCTTTTGAAGAATGACATGTTGTGATTTGGGATTTCCAGAAATATCAAAAAACAAATTGCTTTCTGACCCACATTTGCACCCAAAACTGGGAGAAAATTTCCCTATGATCTCCAGGGGAAGTTTGAACAGGAACATAATTTTGCTTTTAAAGTTAAATCTTCTACACTGCAGCATGCTGGCATGTCAAAGAATGATTATTAAGTCTCAGAGAGATGCCAGGGTAGGAGATGAAAGAGCAAATCAGGAAAAATAAATATATAAGCTAACTATTCACCAAAGTTAATACAAAAATATTTTAAGCAAAATTATCAAAACAGAGGTGGAAAGCCCTGTGGGTCAATGTAAGAATTTTAAATATTATTAAAATTGATTTTTTTAAGTTAGACATCTCTTTAAATGAGCAGTCATATGTCATTTCATCCAAGTTATTTGAAACTTATTG
Organism: Petromus typicus; assembly: GCA_004026965.1. Lineage (NCBI taxonomy): Eukaryota > Metazoa > Chordata > Mammalia > Rodentia > Petromuridae > Petromus > Petromus typicus. The sequence continues at coordinate 53,567 of PVIR01004452.1, read as the reverse complement.
ATCTTATCATTCGCGCAAGGACCACACTCTGCCATCAGTTTGCTGAAAGGATAATGGAGCACTCCCAAACTGTTATGATAGGTTAGATGCAAACAGCAGTCCTCATTTAAACACACAGAATAGCACTACAAGTGCACGAATTCCAACCTCAGCAATTGGATATTACATGATAAATTAGCAACTCGCTCTGCTTTGCTTCACGTCAAATCCAATACTACAGTCTCGCTATTTTAATTTGCAATCAGAGCCTGAACATCAGAAGATGTACCTGAGATACATTAAAGAGCCCCATGTAAGCCATCTTCCCCTGCCACACTGTGAGCACAGAAAGGCAACAATTACCAGCAATTGTGTTTTACCACTGTAGGACAATACTGGAACAGTTAAAATCGTCTCCATGCAAGCAACCAGGGGAAAATATACTTAAAAATGACTTTATATGGAAAATTACATTTTGGGGGAAACAAGTTCAATGGAGGACATGTATCTTTCTGTATGGGCAGCTAAAAACCTCTCCTAGTATATTCAAGCCTATTCTCTAAAGTACTCTCCCTATTCATCCAGCTCAAAAGCAAGCTACATTCTTAGGCTATAATAGGTCACAACTAAGTACACAGTACCTGGCTTCAGGAATAATTTCGCTTTGTCTGTCAACTGTCAACAAAGCACAAAGAGCTCATGCAACCCAGCCATGTACTGTGTATGTTAGAGATCTAACAAAATACAAATAATAAGAATACAAGATTTCCTAGCCACCCGGCTTTCATTTTATATGAGAAACCGAAAGCATTTTCCTCTCCACATTCCATTCATCTCTATTGTATTACAAATCTTTTCATAAAAGACTCTTTTTCCCTATGTGAAGCTACAAGTGACATGGGGATGTAATATTCCAACCGCGATGAATGTCCAACTTTCCAACATGAATGGTTATAAATGGATGTGTCAGTTAAGGCATGTAGTCATTTCAGCAAGGAAAAGGAGGAAAGAATCAAATGGAATATGATGGTAAAATGGCTACTGCAGTGTTTATATTAATATTTTTAGTGATAAAACCTCTAAGAAAAATTGTTCATTACTTCCAATGTTGTTCCTGCCTCTAACGTCTTCACTACTGAAAAACTCACCATCTTAACTATGTACACAAGGTAACGAATAAACTTTAAAAGTAAACTACAGGCTCAAATTTATTAATATATGCACAGAAACAGAAAAGACTGGAAGGAACTACTCTAAAATGTCAGCAATTGATTATCTGTAGGTGAGTTCTTTCTTTGTTTGCATATATTCTAAATTCTCTACAAGTATATATTGTTTCAATAGGCAGACAACTGTTATAATTAATGAGGGAAGAGACAGTTTTGTCAAGAGCCTCCAATATGCACAAATCACAAACACATATGAAAAATAGTCTGAGCTATATCATGTGTCTGGTTTTTGCTGAGTTAAGTCTTTAGGGGATATGATTATAGGGGGAAAAAAAGCCACATAGAAAGATAAAAAGCTTGCTTGTAAGAAAATTTCCTACTAAAACTAAAATTTCAAAAACAGGTCAATTTACTCACACAAACACTTCTTAGGCAGAAAATGGCAGAGTATGTATTTGTAGCATTAGAATCATTTATTAAATTAAGTCACTTGCTCATATGCGGTCTTTTACATGATCTAAATACTTTTCTTAATGATGGTGCATATCCAAAGGTAGGTAACAAATCAGCTTCAAGGCGAGGTGCCTTGTTCCCCACACCATCTCTCCTGCCTTTATTCAGTGTGCACACAGACCAGCTCATGTCCCGGGGAAAGAATCAGATTAAAAAATCCAGTCAGGATGGTATGCCTAGATCCTTCTTCCCAATTTTTCTTTGCTCTAGTCTGGATAAAAGTAATATTCAGTTTTTGTTTGTTGGCTGGTAGACTACATTTGCTACTATGGTTTAATGGGATATGCTTTTGGGTACCAAACAACAAATGTAAAAACCTGAACTATCTACGCAGCTGCCTCAAAGGGTATTTTAAAATCAGAGCAGAGTTTGAACCATCACTAGGCAATGCTTATTGATTTAACTTTAATTATTTTCTCCTTGAGAATGGTACTAATGAAACTGAATATCTTTCATGGTTTCGAAGGGCCGTTTGAATAGTCTGTAAACAGAACTAAGGGGAGACGAGATTTGGCTGAGCCAGGGGTTGCTAGGTGCTGCAGAATGTAAACCCACAAACTTGTTAAGGTTTGCTTTGCTTTCATGTACTTTCACACACTCTCAAAAGTTTTGAGAAGTGATTTTTCAGGTGGTCATTACAAAAACGAAGATCCTTCTCCCTGCAAAATTCATTCCCCCAAATCCTATGCCAGATTCAGAAGAAGTGAAATCCATCTGACCTTTGACTATCACGTGGGAAACTTTGAGTTTCACATAAACGTACGGTTACACATTTCCTCAGTGCCCATAATGTAAGAAACAAATGCGAGATAGATTTTGATATTTCAAAAAGACACTCCTTATCTTCTCTTTTTCAACTTTAAATAAAAGTAAGACTTCTTCCTAGGAAAAAATGTGTTCACAGTCTGGGAGATTTGCAGCGCCCAAATCAAAATGCAGTGGCAAATGCCTCATAAGAGATCATGAAGTGACAGTCCTTTCGCTCTATCCACACTCCTCTCTCTTCCGGCCTGCACCAAGTCTGCCTGCCTGTGAGGCTTCTCCTGCCCGCCCCTCCCCCAGCCTCCTTTTTAAGTAGCTGATCAGAGATTGTCCAGTAAGAGCACTTTATTAGATCATCAGCCAGAGGGGTTCACAAGTACTGAGAGCAATGGGCTCAAATGCGGCACATCAGTTTTAATAGACCAGGGGCTACTAGTAAACTGCAGATACTGCTGAGAACTTTCCATGCACTGAACTCTTGAAAAAGCACCGTCTCTCCAGCTTAAATGCAGCTGCCTCTTTCAATGCCGCAAATGGGTAAATTTGACAAAAAAGCCACCATTAAGACTACATGAAAGGCTCAAGACAACATCCTTTCAATGCTTTGTACTTCAGTAATCAGATGTACTTACTCACCCCCTCCCCCAAACCCGATCAAGAACTATTTCTGAATGGTAGGAAATAATTCCACTTTGTACATCTTTTAGTTAATCAAGACTTTCTATTCAGCAATTTGACCTTTTGTTCAAAACAGGATTATCAGTTTTTTCGCCAGTTACCAAGGGCGACTCGCATGGTGAACATAATTGCAATAATTTGCAAAACACCATGGCAACCCACATTACAACTAGGTAAATACTGGGCTTTTGTGCTACATTGTTATTTTCAGAGATGCTGAAGTCAAAGAACGAATGACAAATGAACACAAAATTTATATTTGCTTTGTCTCAAAAGAGAAGAAAATTGATAACAAGAATTGGGGGGAAACCGACTACAGCTGTAATTTCTAACTTGATTAATTAGGATGGTAACAGTCCTTAACTGTATATTCAACAAACAGCCCTGACTTCGTCTCTCCACCCACCTCTCTCTACACCACTACCACTATCCCCCCCAACCCAGACAAATTTTTTCAGCTTGGAGAACAAACATCCCCCATTTGCTCTTTTCTTCAACTTAATGGAATCCTTAATTGCAGAATATTGTTCTCCTGCTCTTCGCTGCGAGGAAAACGGGAGAAAGGAGGAGAGTGCCAGGGCAGACAGGGAGCTACAGTCATTTTTTTTCCCTGCTCTTCTGGACACCCCAGGCCCAATGATGAGATGGCATTTTCCTGGTATCAGCAGCTGTTTCGCAGCAGACAATAAAGTAAAAACTAGCTTTGCAGAAAAGCTACTTCTTTGCTCTTGGCAACACAAGGTAAGTCTACATGCCGAGATAAAGTTTCGTCATTTAAATGCCAGAACATAACATGAGAAAATCAGGATAATTTTTTTTTAAAACACACATTTTTTTCTTCTAAGGAAATTATTAACTATGATACTGTCCAAGAAGCTGTCGAAATGCATGTATTTGCTACGTGAAGAAGATGTTCAGCATTATCACCAATGTGCTGAGAATCACTTTATACTCAGAGAGATCCCAATTCACAAAACAGTCTAAAAATATATGCAGACTACTCAAGAATTAATGCAAAAACCAAAATCATATTTTAGTAGATAAGCAGTCTTACAAATAGCATTATAATCTTTTCAATAATAAATACGATTCAAAAAGTTGTATCCGAATATTTTAACTCAAATAGGAAAGGCAGGTTCTATTTCATAGAGCAGGAGCAGTTTTTTCCAAGAGGTGCCAATTCTGCTATAAAGCCACTTTTTGGAAATTTATCAAAACTGGCTTTCTTATGAAAAATGTAGTATTTGGCTATGAGAAAAGAAAATACACACAGAAAAGGGCTGTAGAAGTTATTCTGCTGAGAAGTCGAGAAATAAGCAACTGCAGATACATTCTGAACACAGCGCAGGCCGCGTTCCTTCAGCTAACCAGACAGAGCGTCAGAAACAATCTGCATATTTCCCTTAACTTTTGAAAAATCAAATGAACCTGACACCATAATGGGTCCATTCTTATTTTGCCAGGAGGGAAAATTCCCACACATATCTCTAAGATTCAGCAGATAAATCACAATGTAACCGTCTTCAGAATATGCCTCTGAAATTATGGATACTGTGATTTCTCTGGAGGGGCAGAAATCAGACACATTAACTCTTTCTCATCAGTACAACCTCTTTACGCTATGAAAATATATTTGATTTTTTTGGCTATGCACACTCCCAGTTTACCATACCCGTATTAAGTGCATTCTCAGCAAAAGTCTAACTGTTAAGAGGAAATATATCTTTTAATGCCAAATGATACAGGGTTGAGTAAGCCTTCAGCACTTTTTGATCAAACAGAATTGACAACAGATCACAAAATGAGCCGAAATTCGCCATGCCATCTGAATGTCTTTAAGAAACCCTTATAAAAAAAAAGTTTTATAATCTATTCAGAATTTCTTCACATTTAACATCTTACCCAGTATACCCTCCCCCCTTATGGTTTATATTCCAGTGGATTTTCTTGGGAGGTGAGGGAGGGGTCAGTTATTGATTTGTTTAGAAAGGCTAATATACAAGGAATTGCAACATCCAGTCTCCCAATAAAAGTAACAAATCACTCACATCTTCAACTAAGTAACAGCAAACATCTAGGAAATGTACTGCATTCCTTCTCCAACTTCATCCCCATGGCTGCAACGGGATGGAGGCTGGCATTCAATATGAACCCCGTGTGCTATCCTTGCCTTAACCCCTTCTTGCTCTTGATTCTCAACTCTGGCTGCACACTGGACTCACCAGAGTACAACACAGATGGCTGGATACCAGCAGCAGAGTTTCCGATTCAGGTTTTGCGTGGAGCCTGAAAATTTACACCTCTAACAGGTACAACAGTGATTTTGCTGCTTCTATCCCTGGTTTGGGGACTTCACTTTGAGAACCACCAGTCAGAGATATAGAATTGGCCTTGGGATTTCAAAAAGCCCCCAAAAGAGTCTTATATACCCTTGAGGTTGAGAACCACTACTCTACATCATTCTCCTCTCTACTGGTTATTACCTTTTGAACAATGAACTTTATAAAGAGAATTACTCTTACAAACATTCTCAACTCTCTCCTTCATTTACTCTTTCTCTGCATTTTATTTAGTTTACTCTTTTAACTTGTCCAAGTTCTCTATGTATGATGTTCAAAGCTTCAGATCCACGTAATTCTTCAAAAAGAATTGACTGATTCCTAAGTAGTATACATCACATATGTAGCTTAGTAATAATTCTTCCTTCAAATAAACCAACAAAAAAACCTTACTCTCACAAACAGCCCTTAAAATATGAAATGTGCTTCACTTAGAAATCATAGAACTGGTGGTGAAAACAGTGCTGATTCAAAGTGACCACAATGGCATTTTTTACTTTGGCAAGTATTACAAGTAATATAATTAAACCATAAACTTTAAACTTGGAAGGGACTTCAGAGCTCTGGTCTAACCCTTCCTACTATATCTGAGAAAAACGAAGCCCAGGAAAAGGAAGGTTCCTTGCCTGCTGTCACGTGGCATGTGGATAAACTTTCAGTCCTGTGCTCTTTATACTCGCCACCTATGCCGCTCTGTCTATAAGCTGATGGCTGCACGTGGCTCTTGAGCACTTGAATTGTGGCTGGTCCAAACCAAGATGTGTTGCGAGTGTAAAATAAATACACAGCAAATTTCAAAGACTTAGTCTCAAAGAAGAGAATACAAAACAGCTCACTGATATATTTTATACTTACTACAAATTAAAAGAATATTTAAAATTTAGTGGTTTAAGTAAAATTTATCATTTTATTATATATAACTATCTCTTCATTTTAAAAAAATACAAATGCAAATATATCATATATTGTTCTAAATCTTGCTTTTGCATCTAGAAGCAGAGTAAATTATGTCACACGAGTACATATAAATCGGCAGTGTTCTTTTTAGGGTCTATAAATTCTATTATATGATTATAGTAATTTAATGAATCCTCTCCTGACCAACAACTGGGTTGAGTCTTCTTTTGTGTGTGTGTGACTGGACACTGCTGAACCCAGGGCCTCATGCGTGCTAAGTAAACACTCTATCACTAAACAGTACCTTTGATATAGAGTAAGTACTATACATCTATATGGATAGATACCCAAACAGGAACTGCTCAGTCAAATGGCACATTCAAGTTTTGAAAGCTGTCATCAAACTGTTATACAAAGCGGGAGTACCATTTTCCACATCCACTAACAGTAAATTTATGGGGGTACTCTCCCCCCCCCAACAACCTTGCTTATACTATACTATACATTATCTAAATTTTGGATCCCTGATGGATGAAAAACAGTAGTCATAAGTTTTTTTTTTTTTAATTAAGAGTGAATTTGAACATTTCTACCTATGTTTATAAGCCATTTGTATTTCTTTCTTTAAGAGTTACCTGTTCCTGGGCTGGGGATTTAGCTTAGTGGTTCCAGCATCTGCCTGGCAAGCACCAAGGTCCCAAGTGGGATTTCTGGTAACCACATATCTCAATATTGAATGTGGTAACTCACGGGTGTAATCCCAGCACTCAGGAGGCAGAGGCAGGAGGGTTTCTGTGAGTTCCAGGCTCGCCTGAGCTACATAGTGAGCTCAGGGCCAGCCTGAATTACAAAGCAAGACCCTGTCTCAAACAAACAAACAAACAAACAAAAAAACCAAAAAAATCAAAAACAACAACAACAACAAAACTCCACAAAAACAAAAACCTGTTCTTGTCTTTTACTCATTTTCCTACCAGACTGGTATTTTTTTACTTAATTTCCAAGAGTGCTTTATAGATGAAGGAAACTAATACATATGTATGTATATATGACATGAATTATAAACAAATCCGCCCTACAGAAATTTTTATTTTTAAACTGGCCAAGTAATCTATATTTTTCTTTTTGAATTTTTTTTTTTTTTTAATTAAGGTTTTTTGAGACAGGGTCTCGCTTTGTGGTTCAGGCTGGCCCTGAGCTCAGCCTCAAACTCACATCACAATCCTCCTGCCTCTGCCTCCCGAGTGCTGGGATTACAGGCATGAGCCACCATGCCGGGCACTGTGGTATGCGGTACTGGTTGCTGCTGGGTGTGGGTCTCCACACCCAGTATTGTTATGTGGTTACCGGGGAATCGAACCCGGGCCCTTGCGCTTGCAAGACAGGCGCCGGAACCACTGAGCTAACTCCCCGGCCCCTCTTTTTGAATTTTTAATTTGCTTATTGCTTCAAAAGTCTTCTCAGACAGTGGGAAGGATATTCAGGGCAGTGAAACTTCTTTGCATGGTACTATAATGGTAGATGTTACTGTATATCTGCCCCTAACATACAAAATATATGCCAAGGGTGAACGTTAAGATAAATTAAGGACTCTGGGCAGTAATGGTGTGTTGATGCTGTTTCATCAACTGTATCGATGTGGAGCAATGGACACAGAGATGTATGTGTGGGGTCGGGGAGTCTATGGGAAATCTCTGTATTTGCTTCTTTCTCAATTTTGCTGTGAACTAAAAAATGGTGCTTAAAAAAGGCTGCTTTTTAAAAAAGCTCTTCGAACTTCAAGATTATTAAAAGTATCTACTACTTTCTTTTTTTTCTTTTTTTTTTGAGACAGGGTCTCACTTTGTAGTTCAGGATGGCCCTGAGCTCAGCCTTAAATTCATAGTAATCCTCTTGCCTCTGCCTCCCAAATGCTGGGATTACAGGTGTGAGCCAGCACGCCCCAGCACTGTGCTATGTGGTTCTGATTGCTGGTTGGTGTGAGTCACAAAGCCTAGCACTGTTGTATGTGGTTACCGGGATCAAACTCGGGCCCTTGCGCTTGCAAGACAGGCGCTGGAACCACTGAGCTAAATCCCCAGCCTTCTGTTACTTTTATAGCAACCTTTTCTAGGCAAGTTTTTAATCCATCTGGAACTTACTTTATTTTATGAAACTTACCTTATTTTATTTTATTTTGGTACCAGGGATTGAACTCAGGACCTTGTGTTTGCCAGGTAGAAACTGCGCCACTGAGCTAAATCACTGGCCAGGAATGATTTTAGCAAAAGGACCAAGGAAGAAACCCAACTACAATTTTTACCAGATGACCATTGCATAGTGAGAGGAACTATACTTTTATGCAATTTTCATCAAATACTTTTGGACCAAAAATACTGTAACTATCCTAAACTTCTAAAAAATTATAAAAATAAATAGGATAAGTCATCTTCTTCACCAGAATTTTACTGTGATTTTTTTAAATAGAGGAAGCTTTATATTTACATACAAAATTAATGGACAACTAATAACCTTAAAATGCTGATCCATTATAACCAAAAACATACTTTTTTTCATTTGCTAAGGTCTAAAGTCTTTCAGCAATAGTTTTCTTCCTCTACATTCAGTACTCTAAGTTTATATATTCCACCTTTTTTGTTACTGCTATAAATGGGAGTTAGTTCATTCTTTATATTTAACTGGTTATACTTATAGAGCTCAAAGTTAATGATTTAACATTAATTTTATAGCTAGCAACTTAATGTATCCTTTGTCTCTTTGACAGCTTTGTGGGTTGATTTCGTTCGGTTTTCCGGGTTCACAATAATTTGTAAATAATAACTGCCCTCTTCCCCTTCCAATTTTTATGCATTTCTATCTGTCATCTAATTACAATCGCTAATCTTTCAGTTTTTATGTATTTATTTTTCTTATCTAGTTACAATGGCTAATACTTTCAAAACACGATCACTATTTTCACTGTGCTGCCACTAGCAGCAGATTTTCTAAGAATTCTCAGTTGTAGATCCAAGAAGAGATCTCTGCAACTGAAAAAAAAGCAATTCTATTAAAATAATTACACATTTCACATAGACTGTTGTGTGAAAGTCCCTAAGATCAATACTGGTAACCAAATTATTTTAAGGATATTAAATGGTTGACTAAACACTAAAACACTCCTTTCATATTTTGTGCTGTCTCATAATAAGTCTTATTTAAATTAAACTTTATTAATCAAACATTTCTCTTAGTTTTACGTTAAAAACCTACATATGGCAGAGGAGAGATCTCAATTTTTGCCTCAGACTTTTATTTCACAAAGAAGGTATTGCAACAGGTTAGATGAATTCTGATACCTACACTGGTGCTTAATTCTATGATATAATTTTTAAAAAGTGAACACAAGGTTTCCAATAAACTCCACAACTGGTAAAAATATACATTTGGAATGCCCACAACAAAGGAACACAACAAAATTATTTTCTGCCAATTTTTGTTCTTTGAATTTTTCTAGGAAACAAAATGAATTTCACGCAAGAATGTTAAAAAACACAGTCTTTGGCATACATGAGTTAACTAAATCTTATCACTCCACCATTAAGTTGGAATTCATCAGTACTATTCTTATTGAACCGCTCTAGCTGAGTAGTGTACATGTCAGTGAATGTAAGAGCAGCACTTCTTAGTGTGGTCTCTGGATCAGTAGCATCAGCAACCTGTAAACTTGTCAGAGATGCAAACTCTACACTCTCCTCCGAGACCTATATTCTGACCATGTACCCAGGTAGCCTGAACTACATGGCAAGACCTTGTCTCAAAAATAAATAAATATGTAAATACATAAATAAATAAAATCCTTAGTAGCTAAAAGTATTCAGAAAGATATATTTTGGGCTTTGGAGAGAAATCATAGTGGGTACATGGTCAGAATATAGCAACTGATTGTATCTTTATCTTTCTTCTTTCAGTCTAGCACTCTACCTTGGTGTGAGTTTTATGTTTGATAACAGTGCTAGCTTATTTGAATAAATACACACCCCCCCCCCAACACAGCTACGCCATGGAGGATTTGCTGTAATGGCTCACAGGGTGTCACTCTTCGAGTGTCTGATTCTAGGTCACGATGATCCTCCTGCCTCAGCCTCCTGAGTGCTGGAGTTACAGGCATGCACTACCACATCTGGCACTAAAGATTTTAATACAATTTCCAAGGGCTATCATTTCTAAATTGCAAAAAGCATACGGGAAAGATTCCTGAAGAAAATATCTTCCACCATAGGAGACAGTTTCATGTTACTGAAATAGGTTAAAAATTTTTTAGCTTCAGCTTTCCAAATCTCTTGATCAAATCTGAACTAGCCCCTACATCTGCTCTTATGTCTTACCACCTTCAGCAAGCCTGAAGTATTTCCGTTGGGTACTGAAATGATCCTAGCCAAGTGTGTCCATAAGTTCACTGACCAAATTCTGATTCCACTCTGGGGCCTGGGAGATGCTATTCAAAATAAAATTCTCTTAAGCTTCTCATTTGATGTTTTATATAATAAAACTAAAGAATTTGACTTTGCTGCTTAAGTACTGTCACTGAGTGTTCCTCCAGGAAAGAGGAAAATGGAGCTGGAGTAGGGTCATTAATTTACCAGGAACAGAGAAGTCTCCATCTAATCAACTCTTTTTCCTTGGGAACTCTGTCAGAAGGCTGTGTATATCAGAAGCCAACAGAGAGATTTACATATCCACACTGGACTTCAAACTATCATCGAGGAGGGAAAGCCACTTCTAACCGAACACATTTTATGAATTCTTTGGGGAGGAGAGGGGGACTGAGATACTATGGTAAATGCCCATGAACTTGACACAGTTACAAACACATGAAACCTCTTTGCATATCAGTATAAAATGATGAAGACTCCACTTTCCTGCTACACTGACAGAATCACTAACATACTGAAAATAATGTCTGACACACTGACTCCCTAAGCAGAACGGACTGTCATCCTTCAGTGAGACCAGGCTACATTCTGGCTGCCCATACCAGGAACATCATTATCAAAATGATATTTAAAGTGACTTCAAAAGTAAAGTCCCCTGAGGGCTTTATTCTTGATATATTTGCATCAATCACTTTCTTCAAATGAATGCTACCCAAGGAGAACAACACACTAGATTAAATTAACACAGAGCTTCATCTGCATCACCTGGAGAATGACTTTTTATATACGAGATTTGGAATTCAAGATGATGAGCGTGACTTCAGGTGGAGGAAGAGGTCCAAACTTGCTAATATAAAAGAGGACAAAAAGCCTGAGGATGAAAGAGAGAGACAGAAGAGCAACCACAGCTCAGCACCATTGGTCTTGAGGGCTGGGACTGTATCATTTAGCTCTGAACCCACATGGTCTAGGATAGTGTCTGGTATATTTCAGTCAGGGACTGTAGAAAGTCTTTAAACTGATACAGTTAAATTCTTATATAAAGAGCAATTCAGACAGTGGAAAACTCTGGCTTCCTTTAAGCAAGGCTGCCTGTCTGTGCAAAAGCACCTTTGTGCCTTGCTTCACCATACCTCCCAGCAGGAGGCAGATAAAGCAAACCTGTGGCAAAAGGGAAAGGCCGGAGCCAATCCCAGGCTCTGCTCTCTTACTACTGCAGTGGTCATATGTCTCGGGCAAACCTTTTACCCCGTGACCCTTTGGGTATGTTCCCGTGGGTGCCGCAAGTAACACTACCCTGTCTTTCATGGGATGATATTGAGTGCTGTGTAAGATTAGTGTCTCTGACTACTTTAAAAGACTCCTGTGAACAAGTGTATTTCCTACATACAGAAAAGTTCCTGCCTTGTCTCCTGCAGTAGACAGTGTAGTATGTGTGGGTTTCTCTTCTTTAAGAGATGTTTAATATATTTTCATCAGGTTGCTATGGAGGTGCTGCCTGGTGATGGCTAACTTGGGAATTATGAAAATGGAAAACAATGCACCTTCTCTCTCTGTCCCCTCACAGCAGACAACTCAATGATAATAACATTAATTAAGTATTGAATGCATAACCAAAAGATATGGTTTGTTGGTTAATCAAAGGTAGATCTCTAATGAAATAATGTATAGAAAGATGATATTTGAATCTAAAAAATTCTCATCACCAACTTTCTTGGGGATTAACGAGGCTCCCTGCTAAGAACAAGTGCTTTCAGAGAATTGAAAGATTCTGTTATTCTCTTACTTTTTCTTCTTCTCAGACCTTCCCAAAGTATATGACTTCAGGAAGTAATATGTCCCAAGTGTCTTATCCTGGAATAACTTTTAATTTCATCATATAATTCAAGAGTCATCTTACCATCTGAGTTTCTGAAATATTTTTGACATAGGCCCTGCTGAAAACTTCAAAACAATCTAGCACATCGTGTATCCTGACCGGGGAATGAAACTATCTAAGAATGTAGCCATCCACCAAAACAACTCTTCTGATTTGCCCATGAAAAGAAGCCCAGCATTATTTAACCTTTTCCCTAAAATGGACACTAAAAAATACTCCACTTACGAATTTAGCAAATGAAAAATAAGCTAGAACTGGAAATGCCACAGAGAACTGCCATTATGTTCATAACTCAACCTTGTCTTATTCATGCAACCTAAGAGGCAGTTTTCGTACAGCGCAAAATATGGACTACACATTTCTGAAAGGTCACGGGAACACTAGGAGACAAGGAGAAAGTGAATTAGTGAAAAATGAATTCACTGCAGATCTCTACATTAGAAGTCAAAGTTAATACAGTTTCTTACTAACAAGGTACCATCGATCTTGCAGAGATGGAAAGCTGTAACATTAAAATAATTTGCTAAATATTTCATGTAACTGTTTGGATTTTTCCCTCAAGGCAGATAAAAGGTTCTCCTTTCCCTCTGCGTATATAATTTGTTGTTTGCCTTCAAGAAGTAATTTCTTGAAAATGCATGTTCCTTCTTAATAAGAACCCCAGTGACTCAACAGCTAAAAAGGCAGAATCTATGAGAGCTGAAAAAGATTTAGCTTGGTATTAAATGATATTTTTGTTACCATTAAAATATTTTTCAAGTTCACTATAAATGTTGAAGTAAATTATTGCTTTAAAAAAGAACATGAGTATTTTTGATAAAATAAAATGTCATATTTTATAAATGTTTCATGTTTTTCTCCATTGTTAGCAGCACGTTCGCAGTGCACATTTACATTCCTTTTCACCCCCTTTCCCTCTCTCCCTCCATCTCTTGATCCCCTCATCTAAGAATATCTATCATCTTACTTCCTATTATCTATCTTCTACTTTGCTCTTTATTTGTAATTTGGGTTTCTCATTTAAGAGAAAACATGTGATATTCAAACTTCTGCATCTGATTTACTTCACTTAACACTGTGTTCTCAGGATGCATCCATTTTCCTATAAATGGCTCAAGTTTATGACATTTTAAGTAGAAAACTAGCTTCCATTCTTTCTGAAGAATGAACATTAAATTAAAACCTCAAGGCCATAAATGAGACAAGAACTTTCATAGTAAGCTTAGGTCAAAAGAATACACATTCAAAGATTACTTCTAAGTTAACTGCTTCAGATTGTCACTTACTTACTGAAATAAAAATACAAAGTACAATACCACCATTCACAGAAAACAGGAAGATGCCTTATGCATAACTTTAAACCCAATACATTGAATTTTATAGGTTAAGTCACTCAAATTTTAAGGGCCGTTGTGTTGGACTAAGAGGTCGTGATTTAGGTCTCCTTAATACGAAATGGATGAATTTATAAGAAAATACTGAACTTTCACAGATGTATACACTTTAGTAAAAAAATAACAAATAAAAAAATCACTTGTACAAATTTCTGAGAAATAAAATCAAAACCGTCACCGAGATTCTGATACTACATAGAAGTATGGAAATGTAAAACTAACTGTTCAAATACTTTTATTTAGCTTCCCACTCAAATCATTAGCTTATAATCTATACTAATATTTTAAATCAGATGTAAAAATTATTTCATCATTAACGTGTAATACATTTGAGCCAATCTATTTTACTAGTCTATTTTAAAATAATTTAAGAAATAAGAAGTATAAAGATAAAAATCTTAATATGCAGTTTGGTAAAGTTCAAGTCAGTCTTTGAACAACACGTTTATCTATCCAGTAAAGCTTGTGTTAATGCGATGTAAGAGTTTGGCAAATTCAACTTTAATGGAGCATAAAAGTGCTTTTGCTTGAAAGTGAGATCATTTTTAAAAATTCAAAGCATGATCACTTTTTCTTTTTTCGTAGGAACAATCTGATACAAGCAGCAAAGCTTAAATAAACTAGAAACATTTCAAATGATCCATAAAGGATTAATAAGCACTGCAGGAAGTCCTATAGGCTCAGCGTATACATTTTCCATCTTTTCCCCCCAGGATGGGCATGATATGAAATTCTAAACAGAAGTGAAGTTTCAAAGTCTGAATGTTAAAGGGCTATTGTGCTGGGGTGAGAGGTCACAATTTAGGACTCTCTAATTTGAAATGGATCAAATTACAATGATATCAGGACAAGAATCATTCGAATCTGGACATTCAATTAAAAAGGTCTCACTGATGGTAACAGCTAGTGGTCAGAAGCAAAACTAAGGCGAAAGGAGTAGTGATAAGCTACAGGTCACTAATATAACAAGAACAAAATGACAGCTATTATTTTGGCAGAGATAATCTATGCTGAAACACAAAACACATATGCACACAATTTCTTTCAATACAATTTTCTTGTCTTCCCACTGACTTCTGTGATTACCACAGAAAGCGGGGTTCTAAACATATTTCTCAATTGAATCCTCAATCAATAATAGTAAAAAATTCAGCTGGAAGATATGGGAAAATGCATTATGGCATTAGTAGCTGTTTGCAAAATAGGCTGAACTTCTCAACATGCACAGACATAAGAAGAAACCCCAGATACTTAAAACAGATCATATTTTTGTCATCCCATAGCTCAGTCATATTGCTTTTGTTCATTGAAATGAAATTTTCATTCTCTGGTTGGTAATCTTCCCTCTCAATCCTTATAATTATTCTTTGACAAGTACTAGATCTCACTAAAAATTCACCGTTTTAAATAAAAAGGTAAAGTCACCCTAATGCATAACAGCCTATTTCCTGTGAGAGAGAACGCCAAATATTCCTTATCTATAGACATGATCACAACTCAGCACTGGTCCTACACTGAATTAAATAGGACCACAGGTTTTTAGTGAGTGCCCAGGTTGACTCCTGGAGTAAACATTCGAGGGAAGGGGAAAATATTCCTTCAGCTACAAACATTTTAGAATGTGTTTTAAATCTGTGGAGTTTTACTAGTTCTTGACAGAAACATAGATTTTTCATGCTACTACAATGAGATTTACTTTCTTAAAATGAAATGCAAACATTTCACAATACCTATGAATGTTGGGATCAGTAAGAGAAAAGCTGAAAAACAGACAAGTAAAAAAAGAATTTGTCTCAAGAATGTAGTATTGAGGCAAGAGAACAATTGTCAACCTCTCCTGTACTGGCCCTCTCTGAGCATCGAGGGCCCTCACCAAGGCTTTGGTTATTCTGTGGCTAATTCACAATACCAGTAGCAGATGGGTAAAAGAAATGAAGCTGAAGCTACTGAGATTTCCATGGTCATAGATTCAATCATTTATTGAACACCTGTTTTGTTCTTTGAACTTCTTAATAACTTGACAGACAAGGATGCAAATTGTCACTCTTTTATGTAGACATTTTGAAAAGAGTATATGGGTTTTTGCTTTGAATGAGAGAGACCCAATTTTAAATCTCTGTTCTACAGTATACTATCCTTCTAACATTGGCTGAGTTTCTTTCTACAAGATCCAGCTTCCTTCTTATAAAAAGGGGGAAAAATACCATCCACTTCACAGAGCTGTTATAAGAATTGAATGATATCATATATGTAAATAATGCTTATCAAAGTGTTTGACAGACAGCTTAAAAATATTATTCTTTCTAATTTCTCCTGCTCTCCAGAAGTCTACAACCTTACAGGGAACAAAACGATTTGCCAAATAAAAGAATGTAACTCCAAGAGACTATGTTAAAGAAATTGGGGGAGGTAAATTAAACATTCAAAGTTCTTTAGGGATTCAGAGCACAAAAACGTTCCACAGCTGTGATATCCACAGAAAGCTTCCAAGAAGTGAGATGACCTTGGGTCTTAACGATCAAGAATTTAAACAGACAGAGATGGCAAGTGGCAAGGACAGCCACCAGAAAACAAGGTCTGCCTGGAAGAACGATGACTTCACAGTGTTGAAGCATGGAAGAGTCTCCTGTGAGGGCAGGTAATGTCTCATATGCCTGAACAAAGACTTCTGCTATCACTCTATACAGCTTTGACTAAGCCACTATCACACCACAAGTGTATACAAACTGTTTTAAGTTATATTTGAACGTGATATATCTAATAGGATAGGATGTACTACCTACCAGTGTCAGGTCAAAACCTTATCCAAATCAGTGTAGCTTATATCCGGCATAATCTACTTCACATGATTAAAAAAATAAAGAGTTCCAGAAAAACAGTAATGAAAGGGAGCTGCGAGCGCTACTTACAGAGTATGAGTATGAGTATGCTCACATACTATAACATTGAATAAAAGTGTGTGGCAGGAAGTAAGGCCTAGGACAGAGAGAAGCTTGTTTAGATTAGCTGTGGAGAAAAACTTATGAATGTGGAAGACGAGAAGACAGCCCAGCAAGAGATTGCAGCAGTACCATTAATGCAAAATATTCAAAAGATTTTCAAAGCACAGTGGCAGCAAGATAGATTTCTCCAGATACAGTGTTTTCGCCTGGGTGACCCGCAGACGACATGTTAGTTCTACAATTTATGACTTTTGGATTAAAGCTGGGAGGGGGGGGTGTCCTTCCAGACATGGAGAGCCCTTAATGACAGCACAGCTATAAAACTGCACACTGATCAAGAGTTACTGAACTAAGAAAAACCTCAGCAAGTACTCCCTCAATTATTTCGGCCTTTGGGCATTTCGATGGGAAACTACTCATTGATATTATTCTTTTTCCAACATTCATTTTATAGAATATCAAGACAGAGTCAAATGTTGACTTACTATGGTAAATAGAGGGGAAAAAAGCCTGCTTTGATTTCCCTTCCTTTATTACTACCTTGGTTTTATATTTTAGAATGTTGACTAGGTTTGAAAAGCGGGTGGAGGATGGGGGACATGCTCTTCCCTTCAATGGAGACAAAAGATAGCAGCTATTTCATTCTGCTGTGTGAGTATGTTACCTCCCTTCATTCTCTCACCATCACATTAAATTGTGATTTTTCAATACAGTACTGAAAAATGTACTACATTTTACCTGGTATTCTAAAATAATTAGTAAGCAATTATAGGGAAAGGATAAAAGTAGGGCAAAAATGTTTTTGTTTTTTCAGACCAGCTAAAATTTTCAGAGTTTAAAATGACTAGAGAAGCAAACTGTTAGGTATTCAGAAGGAAAATGTGAATGTTTTCCCAAAGGCATTATTAACAATTAATAATCATTACACTGGTGCCTTGTTTACCTGACCTTGTGTAAATTCAGCAGCCTGGTAATTAGACCCATATTTTGCACATTTGTATATTTCCATGCATAGATTTGACTCATTCATTCATCCATTAAAATTTGCTTGACAGACGTAGATGAATAATCAAGCTACAATTTGTATTTACTGGATTATAGAAAATTGCCCAAACTGTTAAGTTCAAGGAAAGCGCATTCTTGTCTCTCTCTTGTGACTGATGCAAAAGCAATTACACATCAGAGGATTGCCCCAAAGCTCTCACAAGAAGTGCCACTGCTTCTGCAATCTGGGGTCTTTAACGATATCTTTTTTCTGCATGTACTGAGGCTGTTTAAAGATTAACTCTAACACAGGGAAGGAAATATCCCAGTGCAGTAAGTTTATCATGCAACTGGTTACAGTGTCATTTTTCAGTAAAATGTGACATTCTGATCAGCTTTCTACACTCAAAATAAACAATAATGCACATCCTGCAAGACACTGAAAAAGCAATGGAAGGACTGAAAAGGAGAAACAAGGCAACTTTTGGGATAGGATTGTTATAGATATTCATCCTCTACTTCTAGAAAACAGTAACAAGACCTGACCACCTCACTCCATGATTTAATCAAGCAATAGTAGCAGGTCGTTTCACACAAAGGAGCAGAACAGATTTTTCTTGTCTTTAAATTCTGATGTTCAGTCTAGTCAAACATGCTGTCATGTGGAACTGTCTTTTACACTACGGTATTTATTTTGCTTTTGCACTCACTAACCGAACCATCGCTAATACACTAAGGTACAGTACTTCTTTTACACAGCTGAAGATACAACAATTTTGTCATCTTAAATCCATCTCTTCAAAGTGCTTATTTTGTCTACTTCAGAGGAAAAGGCATGATTCCTGACTTTTAAAAAAAGTGTGTGTGTATAACCAGCATGATCAAGTCTTAAAGCTCTTAGATCATAAACCAAATTTTATAAAAAATACACACAAAATACAAGGATATATTTTATTTAATCTTTCCTGGGAGAATTCAGCTTCACAATAAAAAAGGAAATAAGGATTGCTTAGAATTCATTTCCACAATCATTATAATATCATTTATGCAGGTTAAAATTTGGCTTAAAACAGATTCTTTGGGCAAAATTAGGTAACTTAAGTGTCTTACTCAGAAGTTCTGATTCATTTCAACATTACCAAATCCTAGTTTGTTTTTTCTTTTATACACCAAACAAGATGGACATTTTGTCTTTCCATGAAATAAATGTCATGATGGATATCAGACATTAACTTCTGATTACCAAAGAGCCAGGTGAAGCATTCATTTAGAAAATGAGTTGTTCTTTCAACGTACATGTTTATATATACAGAGCTGGAACATCAGACATTTCTAGTGAGCATGACTTCACATAAAACCAGGTGTCTGCCAAGTCTGTGGCATTGTAAAAGGTGTTTCAGAGGGGGTCTCATGTTAAGAACACATGGTCCCAGGATGATGAAACAACTTTGATTGTAAAGCCAAACATAAAATCTGTATGCCTGATTCCTGGCCTCAACACAAACAAGGCAGCGGGGTGGGGGGGTGGGCGCATGGAGGTATAGGGATAACATTGTAAGATTCTGCAAGAGCAGGCTCTGCTGGCCAAGAAAGCAGAAGTCTGCTCAGACAAAGCTTTCTCTAGCATGAGTTCAATGATTTCCTTTTGGTTTATGTGGTTGGTTGGTTGTGTTTTACAAGGTTCCAAGTGTTGCAAATTGTATTTCTGCCAGTTTTAAAAAAGGGAAGAAAGCAGTGAAAAAGACATGGCTCTTCTATCAACTGCACTGATGGTCTGATTAAAAAAGGTCATCTAAATGAGTCCATTTCTTTGTTCTAGCTTATTCCTGCTGATCTGCTTTTACTACCAACTTCAGACTGTAAATGACATTGTATTAGTATTGGTCAAACATTTAATTCTGTATCACTTACTCAAGTTACCTTCTAAAAATTGAAACTGGTCATATGAAAAGGGGATGAAGAAAAGTGGTTCCCTGAAATCAAAACTGCACAATTCCATCAACATGTAGTCTTTTGCTACCGAATTATCTTCTGCCAGTACATTAGATACACTACAGTCACCAATTACATATGGAACAGAAGGAAGTTGTAATTATTAAAAGACTGGATGTAGATAGGCTTTACTGAGGCCCCAGCCAGAAGTCTGAATTTCACATTCTATCAGTCACTCCCCTACTTATACAGATTTTCCATAACACATCAGCAGTATCACTGAGCATGTGACCCATACACATAACAACGTTCTGATAGGAAGCAAAAGCTGAGGCCCCATTGCCTTTACTTCTGTAAAAATAAATTTGTGCATACTATGGCTAAGTAAAAAACACACAAACCAAATACATGTGGTGCTAAGGGATTCTCAAAACTGTATGTTTGAATATTTAGTCATGGTGACAATGGGAAAGATATGACTGTCTATTATTAAGACTCTATGGGACTGGGGATATAGCTCAGTGGTAGAGTGACTGCCTCGTATACACAAGGCCCCATTCCCTGGAGGGAGAAAGGGCGTTTCCCAGTCATCACAAGACTGCTATTAAAGTAATGATCAACACTATGTCTTTGTTTCAAGGAGCAAGGAAGAAATGCAAAGCAACTAAAATGAAAATATGTACTATGTCTATGTGTAATGCAAGAAGTTGAACTTCTTATAGATTCCAAAGGTGGCTAAGGTGACTGAAGTTTAGATAACGAAAAACTTAAGATGCTATTTTAAACTGGGCATAGTGGTGTATGTCTATAATTTCAGCTATTTGAGGCTGAAACAGGAGGACCTCAAATTCCGGGGCAGCCTAGACAACTTAGTGAAACTCTGTCTCAAAATTAAAAGGGGCTGACTGTGGGAATGTAATACAGTCTTTTCTGGGCTTGATCCTTTGTAACACACACACACACACACACACACACACACACACACACACACACACACACACTATTCTAGAAAATACGTGCATTAGCTGTAGAATCTTCCATCAAACACAAATACTGTACTCAGTAAAGAACCTTTTCTGAAGGTTCCAGAAATTACACATTAGCTTAAACAAGTCCTTTCTTCCATCTTAATTTCTCTCCTCATCTCCTTTTCCTTCATGGGTCTCACTATTTCTGTCTTGCCTTGAACTTACTATGTAGCCAGGCTGGCCTCAAACTCACATCAATCCCTCTACCTCAGATTCCCAAGTGCTGGGAAGACAGGCATGTACTCCCACACCTGCATGACGAGCAGGATTTACAGGCCCCACAGGAACCCCGAATAAGCCTAAAGTATTTCAAAATATGGATAGTCCAATATTTGACTTGAGTTTCTATATGTTAAAGAAGTTACAAAGTTCCCTTTCTGCTATCATTCCTAAGAGGAACACCAGGAAATGAAAAACAGTTGATGGACCATCCCATCTGATTTGGGGGCCATGTTTTATAGGACATGAGGCCTATGCTCAACTAGACACCTCCTACAGATGGGAACTTTAAGACAGATTAAAAATAAAAAGATGAATGAGTCACAGTCAAGCTTGGTGATAGTACTGTAGTTCTTAGAACCACTTTAAAAGGTTAAAAAGGGAACCTAAGGCGGCGCCATTAGACACTGGCACCCAGGGTTGGGGCCATCTGAAATGAACAGACACTTTTTAGAGGAAGAAGCAAAAGTAGCTAAGAAGCATATGAAGAAATGCTCAACATCACTGGTCATTCGAGAGCTGCAGATGAAAACAACACTGAGATTTCATCTCTCTCCACAGAGAATGGCTGCTATCTCAGAATTATCCAGCAACAAATGTTGGCGAGGCTGCGGAGAAAAGGGAACCCTTCTCCACTTTTGGTGGGAGTGTAGACTTGTACAATCCCTGTGGAGATCAATGTAGAGATTCCTCAAAAAACTCGGATTAGAGGTCCCATTTAACCCTGCTATTTCTCTGCTAGATATATATACAAAAGAAAGAATTCATATCACAGTGACATATGTGCACCCATATTTATAGCAGCTCAGTTTGTAATAGCTAAATCTTGGAAACAACCAAAATGTCCATCAACTGGAGACTGGATAAAGAAGATGTGGTTCTTTTATAGAATGGAGTATTACTCTGTCATAAAAAGTGATAAGATTAACTCATTCATAAATGGATGTACCTTCAGGACATCCTCATAAGTGAAATGAATAGGTCACAGATGTGTAAATATCATATCTTTTCTCTGGTATGAGAAAATGAAGATGTAAATGAGTTCTAGTATATATGGTAGATATTGTGAAACAAAATATTTAAAAGAAATAAGGTGTAGGGATAAATAACAAAGGGGAAAAGAATGTGATAGCAATAAAAAAGGAAACAAAGTTTATGTATATAGGGTCAAGGGATTTACAGTGGGGAGGGGAATGGGAAAACAATGAGAATCGAGTCTTGTCATAAACTGGTACAAATTCTCAACACTGCAATCACGATGTGTATATATAATGTACTAATAAAGATCTGAATTTTTTAAAAAAAAGATCACAGCAGTATATGACACCACTTCTCATTTTTCCCACCAACAGTGAAGAAGGGTTCCTATTTCTCCGCAGCCTCACCAACATAGGTTGCTGGCTAGTTCTGAGATAGGAGCCATTCTTTGTGGTGTGAGATGAAATCTCAGTGTTGTTTTCATCTGTACCTCTCGAATGACCAGTGATGTTGAGCATTTCTTCACATGCTTCTTAGCTGCTTTTACTTCTTCCTCTGAAAAGCGTCTCTTCATTTCAGATGTCCATCTTTGAACTGGATATTTAAATTTGAGTGGCTGATTTTTTAAAAGTCCTTATATACTCCAGATAGTAGACCTTTGTCTGAGAAACAGCTGGTAGAGATTTATTCCCATATTGTTGGTTTCCTTTATGATCCCCAAATTGAAACTATACTAGAAAGTCACCATGATAAAAACTGCATGGTACTGGCAAAGTAAAAGACCTGAGGATCAGTGGAGTAGATTAGAAGATCCAGAAACAACTCCAGATGCACTGAGTCACCTCATCTTTGACCAAGGAGCCAAAAATCCTCAATAGAGAAAAGATAGCATCTTTAATAAATGGTGCTGGCAAAACTGGGCTTTAACTTGTCAAAGACTAAAGCTGGACCTATCTCTTTCACCATGTACCCAAGCTAAAATCAAAGTGGATTAGAGACCTACATATTAAAACAGAAACATTAAACCTGCTGCAAAACAGGTTAGGTAAAACTCTTGAAGACATTGGCTTAGGGGAAAACTTCATGAACAAATCTTCTATAGTATGAGAACTGGCAAAGAAACCAACAAATGGAATCTCATTCTATTAAAAAGCTTCTGCACATCAAAGGAAACCACCCCCAGAGCAAAAAGGCAACCAACAATATGGGAAAGAATCTTTATCAGCTGTTTCTCAGACAAAGATTTGAATTTTTAAAAAGAAAAAAAAAGAAAGGTCGAAAAGGGTTGGGGATGTAGCTCAGTGCTGCCGCCACCTGCTTAGCAAGTGCAAATCCTCAGTTCAATACCCAGTTCCCTTCGCAAAAAGGTTGCAAAGACCATAACCCCTAAATATACACAGGATTAGATAATGACATCATTATGTGGGGGTTCTTAAACAGATATAGGGAGGATGACATTTTTATATACAAATACTCTCTACTTAAGTTTATGACATATCCACAAGAGAGAAAAGACAAGGTTGAGTAATGCTAATTATCTGTCATTTGTCAAGTGTCAACAGTATACCAGAAGGCTTAATAAGGATGGTAAATTCTCAGTAAGAGTGTGAAAATATTAAAAGATGCAATGGAGTTTTTGCTTTCATAAAATTATTTTTGGATACAAGATAATTCATCTTGCTTTAAAAGTTTCATTCTCTTCTCATTTATAAGTACACAATCAATATATTATGAAACCATGCATACCTTTTATTTTCATATGTAGCCAATACAAATAACATTTTTAAATATTCAGTGGGTTGTGCTCACTTTGGCAACACATATACTAAAATACCCAGTAGGTTTTTGCTGCAATCAAATCCAGGACCCTGTACATCTTAGGTAAGTGATCTACACCTGAGATATACTTCTGG
Organism: Petromus typicus; assembly: GCA_004026965.1. Lineage (NCBI taxonomy): Eukaryota > Metazoa > Chordata > Mammalia > Rodentia > Petromuridae > Petromus > Petromus typicus. The sequence goes on along the minus strand of PVIR01004452.1, from coordinate 29,549 downwards.
CCCAGTGGTTCTTACATTGTACAATAGGATTCCTCAAGATGTGTTGATGAATTTAGTAATCCTATGGGAGAACCTTTAAAAATACTGATACCCCGTCCCTACTCCCAGAAATTCCAACCTAATGTTCTAGAGAAGGCTACGTCTTCACTCTTAAACAAAACCTGCTGAGATGATTCTCACGTGCAGCCAAGGCTGAGACTCACTGCCTTTGCCTGGTAACACACGAGTCTATAATTTAAAGATTGTGTGAATGAAGAGAATTTCAAGTGTGGCATTCTTAGAATGTCCCTCATGTTATAACATGGTTGCCCATATAGAAGTTTAGAATGTTAAAATTGCTCGGGCAATATTAAGATTTCTAGTATGTGGGTACTTAATTCCAAAATAGAAACTGTATCTCTATAATTTTCATGCACTGGTGAGGACAGTATTTCAACTCACTGTTTTATGTCTCTTTTTAAAAGCAGTTTTATTGTTTTGATAAAACAATGCATGTCTATTGTGAAATGTTCAAATAGAGAAAAGCAACGTGGAAAAAAATTGCCTACAACTTTCATCATTCAGATATGATTTTTGCTGTACATTACACAGTCTTTTAGAAATCTAAGGATACATATGCACACATATATTCATATAAATTTGTGGATTTTTCAAATGTAACATTACACATATAAGCTGGCATCTCAAAAACTTGGCAGTATTATGTGGTCAAATATACAAGCCAATAAATATAGATTTACAAAATAAATTTCGAGGGCTGCATATTGACAATGCATTTACCTAGGTTATCTCTATTCTTAATATTTCATGGGTCCTCCATACTCTTTTGAGAAACAGATGATTTACCTGCAATTTTTTGAACTATAGAAATACCAGTACAAAAACTGCATTATTCCCATATTCTATAGTATACAACTGGAAATCCAACTTTAAGACAAAACATAATAGCTCCTTTCAAAGATTATTCCTTAGGTAGCAATCTGACAAAATACATATAGGATTTATATGCTGAAAACTACAAAATAATAGAAGAAATCAAAGACAAACTGAACAAATGAAGTAATAATATAAATTTAATACAACTTCATTAAACATTCTACTCAAGACCTTTTCTTATTGAGGTTGATCAAGATATGTTGACTCCAAAATTTATATAGACACAAAAGTTAGAATATTTAACACATTTTCAAAAAAATAAAGTGAAAGAGAAAGAAAAATCACACTACTCAAGACTTACCATGAAGCTATAGTAAACAAGACCTTTTAGAAATCTAAGGACACATGTACATACATATATTCATATAAATTTGTCGATTTTACAAATGTAACAAATGGATATGCACAGAGATCAGTGGAAGAAAATAAAGGGAACAGAAATAGAACTATATAAGTATGTTCAAATGTTTTTTGACTGTGGTACAAACAATGCAATGGAGGAAGGATCATTATTCATTAAGTACTGTCAGAACAATACATAGACCAATTTAAAAACAAATGACCCTTGTCTTACAACTCACACCTTAGACAAATTTAACTCAAGATGGAATATAGCTTTAGATGTAAAATCAGTTTTTCAACATGAGATGAAAAGCACAATCTATGAAACAAAAGTTATTATATTAGACTTGAACAAAATTAAAGTTTTACTCTGTGAAATACATTACTAAGAGTAAAACACGCATTAAATAAGGTATTTGCAAATTGTATAGCCAATGAAGTAACCTATAACTAAAATACATAAAAACTCTCAAAACTCAATAGTAAAAAAACCAAACAATACAATAAAAAATACGGTAAAACTTGAGACACTTCACCGAAAAGAATATAAAGATGGCAAGTGAGCACATAAAAAGATGTTCAACATCACTAGCCACCAGGGAAATACAAATTAAAACTACAACAAGATACCACTCCGTATCTATTAAATCAGCTTTAAAAAATGCCAATAATACCAAGTGCCCATAAGTATACTCAGTAATGGAAATGTGCATACACCGCTGATGGATTAAAAAATGGCACTACCATTCTGAAAAATAGTTTAGCAATGTCTTAAATGATGCAACAATACTTCCCTTATGAGCACATAATCCTACTTCTGAGTGTTCATTCTAGAGAAATGAGAATTTATGTTTACACAAAAACCTGTATATAACGTGTTATGTTCATAACCGCCGAATTTATAATTCTCCCAAACTAGGAATAATCGAAACACCTTTCAATGGGTAAAAATGGATTAACAAACTAATACAACCATATATGAAAAGACAAATTCCTAGTGCTAAGGCAACAGAATTAGGAGTTGAAAGAAGTAGGTATGGGAAGTTAAATTATAAAGGGATAGCAAGAAGGAGGTTTTGTTTGTTTTTTGAGACAGGGTCTCACTTTGTAGTTCAGGCTGGCCCTGAGCTCACTATGTAGTCCAAGCAAGTCTCAAACTCACAGCAATCCTCCTGCCTCTCTGCCTGGCGAGTGCTGGGATTACAGGCGTGAGCCACCACTCCAGGCTCAAGGAGTTCTTAAGGATGGAACTTCTTTGTATCTTGATTATAGTGGTGGGTGCATGAATCTATCTATGAGTTAGAATTGAACAGGGTGGATGCATACTTGAGTATGGGAAAAGATAAATTATCACTTGTAATACCTACATCTAATTTCTTGAAATCAGGAGTAGTGGACATAATTACTTGATGCTGCAATGGTTGCTCATATAGGAGGGGTTCTGTCTTCTTGATCCAATTAAAGGAAGTAGTGAATTGAAGATATGACAGCTTTCTTTCCCAAATCTGTAGAACTAAAATATCTCATGATAAAATGCCAACGAAAATGTCAAGATTTTTCTTTGACATTCTTTGGGGGAAGTGTCCTCAGAATTTTGTTTTATAAACATTAAGCACCTACCCACTCCTTATCAAGCACAGAAACACAAAGATGACAGTTTCTTTCTACCCATCTTGGAATGGGCAGCCTATGGTAGCAGATGGAAGACAACCTCAGAAAATATGACCCTATCCTGTATCTTGACTGTACTAGTAGTTACATGATTTTAGGTCTTTGTCAACACTAACAGAACTCTACACTAGATTGAATTTTACTGTATGTAAACTTAAAAAATAAATTTCAAACTGTAGCTAACACCCACCCCTCTTAAAAGGCAACATATGCTCACTGTAGAACCCGTAAGACAACAGAAATGTAGTGAGAAAGATGAAAAATAATCTATATCCCTACCCTTCAAGATAATCATTATTAACATTTTGGTGTATTTATTTTTCTAATTATTTCTTCAAATAAATGTCCCTGTGTACACAGGATTTTTATCACATAAATGAATCATTTCTTAAACACTAATTTGTCTTCTTAACATTTTTCTCAATTTTTGCTGTGTTTTTTTTCCCTTTCCTTTTCTTTGGTGGTTTTTGGGCTTGAACCCAGGAGTACTGAGCTACATCTCCATTCTTTTATTTCATCTTGAGACAGGGTCTTGCTAACTTGCCCAGGCTAGCTTCGACATCTTTACTCTCAAAAATATCTTTTCAATTGATTTCAATTTATACTATGCCACTGATATACCATAATTTATTGTTTATTCTTCGGTATTTATGCATTATAATCAATTTTCACTATTATAAAAAATTACTCAACATAAATTCTTGCAAATAAATTTTAGTGTATCTTCCTTTAAGGTAAATTGCTAGAGCTGAAAATGAAGCTTTTGAAGTCCACAGCTATTTTTTTTTAAAGTCCACAACTATCTTTCGGGGTATTACTTAAGTCATAATTGGTTTTTCCACTGGGTTAACATTTAATGGGTTAAACATTTATGGGTTAACATAATAATGTTGCAAACTCACTGATGGGTAAAATTCTTGGTAGATTAGTATCAATCAAGACAGTAGTCCCAAACTGTACTACCAGCAATTGTATTCCGCACCATCAGGCACTCACAATAACAAACACTAACTGGACCAGTTTCTCTTAAGAATACCCTTGCAGCTGATTGTGGTGGCACATGCTGCAATCCCAGCTCTCTGGGCAGCTGAGGCAGAAGGATCACAAACCTAGCCTGGGCAATTCGGCAAGACCCTCTCTCAAAATAGGAGGGAGAGATTCAGTTGTAGATCAGTGAGAAGGCTTTGGGTTCAATCCTCAGTACCAAAATAAATAAGTAAGTAAACAAATAACAACAACAATAATAAAAAGGAATGTCCTTGATGAAAGTAAAATTGTATCATAATTTAACCTAAACATATATACTTATTAGCATGAGCCCAGGAAAATTACTTGTGGAAATGAGCTGGGAACTGAGCTAAATATTTTTCCGAAAGATTACTATTTTTACTTGAAAGAAAAACTGATAATTGGGCCGGGGAGATAGCTCAGTGGTTCTGGCACCTGTCTTACAAGCGCAAGGACCCGGGTTCGATCCCCAGTAACCACATACCATACTGGGCGTGGAGACTCACGCCCAGCAGCAACCAGTACCATATTCCATAGTGCCAGGCGTGGTGGCTCACGCCTGTAATCCCAGCACTCGGAGGCAGAGGCAGGAGGACTGCTGTGATATGAGTTGGAGGCTGAGCTCAGGGCCAGCCTGAACTACAAAGCGAGACCCTGTCTCAAAAAAAAAAAAAAAAAGAAAGAAAAACTGATAATCTATGGCATTCAGATCTAGGTATCTAGTGAACACTGTTTTCAAAACTGAACCTAGTGAGCCATCACTTCAAGAAAAACCAACTGACAGTATTTATTATCAATGATAAAACTGCAGCTTTCCATAGAGTATATGTAGCCACCACAAGCTCAAGAGTTCCCAGTACTTGAAATCTTTTCTGATGGGGCTAGTGGTTTTACAAACAAATCTGACCATGTATCAAAATAAAGAATAAAAAGGCAGTGTGAAGGCAAAGGCCTCGAGTTCAATCCCCAGTATTGCAGCACCACCTCTCCCCCAAATCCTCTAGAAACTGCATAATAAAATCTGTTAACGTTTGGAAAATATTAGTAAGTCAATGAAAAAATATTTTCTAAATATGACCAATGTATAATGTTACAAAATCACACATGGGTAGAAGATCTCAAAGTACAATGGATGTTAATGTACTTGAGTATAAAAAGATTATTGATATGTTTTCAGAATCTACACTGCAAATAACCCCATTTCAAGGTTTGGTACAGTGACAAAAAAATAATCACAAAAAACAGAAAAGGCTATTAAAAATGCTCTTTCCAACTACAAAGCTGTGCAAAGTTAATTTTCTTCACATATTTCTACTAACAGCAGATCACAAAGCATGGGAATGGAGAAGTAGATATGAGAACCCATCTGCTTTCTAAGCCAGACACAAAACATTCACAAAAATGTAAAACAGTAAGAATGTCCCTACTAAATTATTTTGTTGTAGAATAAAGTTCTTATTCATAAAGTATTGTTATATAATAGGTTTACTGTTACTTATAAATGGGTTAATGACTTTGTTAAGCTCTCTTAATTTATAATGAAATATGAATGCATAAAACCTACATAAACAAAAAAAAAACTCTTTGACATCTTCAATACTTTAAAACTGCAGGAACTTTCAAACCAAAAGTTGGAGAACTACTGTTTTACTTTAGTGCACACACTCAGCAAGACAATTCATTTTCCTGGGAAATCTAAAACAAGTTTCTCCTGACTCTGGACTCTCCTTTCATCTGTCTTTGCTGATCAATTCCCAGGAAGAAATTCACATCACTAGACAGAAAGTTGTGGTTGGGAGCAACTGTCCCCCTAAGATCAGCTGTAACTTCACCACACTGCTTTGGAAGTCTTTGCATGTATATAGACTTAAACTCTGGATAGTGTTCTTTTTCTTCAGCTACTTTTTACCATGGTTTTTAAACACATCTTTGCTGGTGGATGAAGCCTGCAGTCCTGCCTGGCTGAGCTCCTGAAAGCTTGGCTAGATTTCCAGCTGCGTCAAGGGCTCCTTGAACAGTGAGGAGGAGGCTGGGTCCCTTACAAGAAAAAAGCCAAGTGGGGCACTTCAGAACACCATCTATCTTAACTATATGCTCAAGCATAGTTAAATGTGCACGCACGCACACACACACACACGCACACACACACACACACAAACACAGTTTGAGGAAATGCCAAGAGTCATGAATTTTTTTTTAACCAGAACAAAAAGTGAAGACTGCTGGGAGTTGTAGGGTGGGTAGGGGAATGAAAATAAATGAGAATTAAATTGTGTCATATACTGGTACAAATTCCCAATGTTGAGTGTGATCATGGTGTGTATATAAAATGTACCAATAAAGAATTCAATTTTTAAAAAGTTGAGACTGCTTTTCAAAAGCAAGCTCAGGCCCACAAGCTCAGGTCAGTTATGACGAACTTTTTAGAGCTTTCAACGGTCAAAACGGCCCACTGGCACACACATCATTGGCTCCCTACCACATGCTATAGGTGTTAGAAGGTACATAGTAAAGCTACCCTTGACTTATGCCCAGCACAAAACAAATCAAGACTTTTCATTTAGAAAATACAGGTACTCTAACTTTTATCAGTTATGGTATCTATAATCCAGACTTTGAGAATTTTTCTATGGTGCCTCAGAAAAGGAGATGAATTAAACCCCCATCCAAACAGAAATGGTTATTCTATTTACTGCAAGACTCAGCTGGACAGGACTATCAGGAAATTGGCATTGCCAGCTATCTGCAAAGGACAGATTTCTACCTGTGAACCATAACATACACTCTGGGCAAAACCAAATATGAAAGACAGCCATCGCCTGGGGGCACACTCCTCTTCTCTCGACATGTGCAGCAGGAAACTGATAGTTCCGCTTTGCTCCCTGAAGTCAAGAAGGTCAATGGTGTGAAAATCTCACTTCTGAAAGGTTAAATGAAATCTGTTCTGGTTCAATTTCTCACTTTACTATAAGAGAGTAGCTCTAGATGACTGGAGTTAGACCTGGAGTTGAGTTTTTTCTAAATACACAAGGTTAGAGAAATCAGACTGAAGAAAGGAGTTGTTCTGGTCTGGCACAAGTAGTTTTCCTGTTTTTACTCACTTGTTTTCAGACAGTTGATGACTCCTATGCCATTTCATCACCATTTCAAAAAGCCTCCAATTTTCCTTTCAGAGGCAAACTATATCAGGAGGTGCTGAGACCTCAAGCTCAACAAACGCTCTTGCCTTCCATGAACTGGTCTATTACTCAGTGGCTACAATCGGCCTTCTGGACTCATGTCCTGGCCCACCTTGGCTATAATGCTAATGCCCAGAGCTCATCAGCCGCACTTCTGTAAGAGTGACTGCAGTTGAAGATAGTGGGGAATGGACAGTCATAACTAGCTGTCTTCCCAGATATTATGGGCAAATTTCTAGACTGGAATTCCTTGGTCTGGTCATAGTCTACCTAAGTGTGACCTAGGAGAGTCATTGGTATCAATGACCTCTCAGAATACTGTGAACTCATTCAATAAAACTGACCAAGCAACTATTGGTTTAGGCACAATACCACATTCTGGGCCATTAGGGAGTTAGGATTTGGTGTCTTTTTCCTAAGACTGACTTGGAGGCCTATTCATGAACAATGAAAAGGGAACTCCTGCGTTGGCAATCTGAAAGGAGAGCCAAGAGAAGCACACTGCTTTCCCATTCTGAGCACCAGAGGCAGAGAAGCAAGAAAGCTTAGAGCAGGACACTTCAGGATCAGGGCCAGCATGGCGCTGACCTGGCTCTGATCTCTGAGCATTCTGAGCATCCAAAGGAACACAGACAAGCCATGTTTATTAGCTGTATCTCTTATCAGAACAATGCACACTCACAATGGGCTCTCTCTCTGTGCATTTTCTAAGCACTTTCAGTACATTATCCTACATAAGCCTCACTGTGATTTTATGGGGCAGGTTCTACTACTATCATTTCATAGGCTAGGACACTGGCTTGGAGAAGCTCAAGAACCAGCCCAAGTTACAGAGCTGGTAAAAGATTAGACAGGGACTCTGAACTAGGGGTATGAGGACAAGACAAAATATTATAAGGCTAGTTGTGGCACGTCTGATGATTGATGAGTGAGCACTAAGCTTCAGAATGTAAAGGATAGAAAGAAAAAGATTGTAGCTAAAATCACCTCTACCTCCAACAAAAATTTTAGAAGGGCAGATTTACCTATGCAGGTGGTGACATGGGAAGGGGAAGACTATGGTCCAAGCTCAGGTCTTGCTGGTGGCTCTGGCTCAGTTCTCAATGGACAACATTTTTTTCTGGGTGCCTAAGAACTTGGTGTAGGTCCCATTTTAGCACCTAAGGATAGCACTATAGTTCAGAGCTTCTCCAAACAGGGGCCCTGCCTTCAGGTTATGATTAAATAAAATCAAAGATAAAGCAGTATTCTAAGAGGTATACAAAGTACAGGCATATACTGGTCACTCTAAAGTGGGAAAAAGTCAGATGGCACACAAAGCTGTTATGTGACCCTATTTGCTTAATTGGGACAACTTTACAACAGCTAATATTATACTATAATAAACTGCTTGCACAGAATACGTAATGGTATGTTTTCTGGGACCAGTTTTGACTTGTTATTTACTTAGATTTACACTCAGATAAATGTATTTAAAATAACATTTGATCAAATATCTTTGAAGCTCTTTAAGTTACCCTATGAGAACACTCCATGGCATAGCAGCAAAATGTTACACCAGACTCAAAAGTAGCTTGCCTGACCTACTTAAAAAAAAAATCAGCCATTTGCTAATAAAAACATACCAACTCTCCATCAATAGGCCCAGATGTGGGAATACTAGTGTGGCTGGTATATACACACATATATATTCATTTAGCTCCTCAATGAAATGGGGTAAAGCAAAAGAGAAATACTCATTCTCTATATGCTTTTTTCGTTTTGTTCTAGTAAGATTTAGGATGAGTTCCAAGGGTTCCTAAAGAAACCCCTGCCTGGCACTGCCAGGCAGCCTGGATGGGGCACCCGCGAAGCTGAATGCGCGGGATGGCTATCTATGGCTTCCGTGCATGCCTCCTGGACCATTTATAATTATGCTGTTAAGTCTTCACAAAAAAAGAAACTCAATTTATTCTTTTCATATGTTTTAAATATAAATACAAAGGAAGAAATAAACAGTAATTGCAACACTGCTTAGAGTTTAAACTATTTTGAACTAATGTACCTGTGACACTATTGCACACTGCAACCTATAACCTAAAACGATCAGCCTAGCATCACCACAGGTAAGAAATGAGAAATTTTGAGGGTTATTGAACACTGAATATTTGCAGCAAAACAACAGAGTTACTGAACACCACGCATGTCTCTAAAACTCAGATCTACCTGCATGATCTGATTCTGTCAAGAACTGAAACACAATGCAAGAGTAGCCCTGTTAGTGATTTACGTGGGTGATGGGGCGCGGGCAGGGGGTGCTTCATATCTGATCTATCAGGTCTGTTTATTAATTTAGTTCTGCCTATTCCTAATAAAATTACTCTTTCCCAAGCACTGTTGGGCGCCATGCATGCTGCTTGCCAGTAATGCTAAA